>VZRS01003312.1:607099-826146 GCA_013398055.1 Ifrita kowaldi | reverse complement strand
CCCCCCGGAAAGGAGAAAGAATTTAAAGCCTTTAGCAGTGCTAAGCACAGAGTTAAAAGTATCAAAGGAGATAGATAAGGATAGATGGTTTCTTTGACAATTTTGTCTCCCTGCTGTGCCAAGTGACAGCCAACATCTTATTTTAGAGGAAAGCTTTCCATGCTGAAATGGTGGCACAGAAATTCTTTCCTTTGGCCTCATTCAAATGCAGCTGATCCTGGTGATGCTTGCTGATGGCAATTTAAAGTATTGTGCATCCTAAGATAACAGGATTCATTCAAGGGCCATCATAACCAAGTGGGGCCAATGGGAAAAGTTAGATTCAGTTTTAGAAGAGCACAGCATAAAAAACTCTTAATGAAATTAATTGTCTGGTCTCATCTGGCTGTGTATCTGGAAAAACTACTAAATTCAGCATTTAGTCATGGGAGAGTAAATTATTCTAATTTTATTTATTGATTGAAGCAATGCTAGGTTAAACTAATATATTGAATTCTTGCACTGTTCAGCATTGATGTAGCATTTTGCAAAAGCACAGAAAAATGTGTAGGTATCTTCTGAAAATCTGAGAGATCAATTTTTAGACTGTTTTACAGATCTTGACAAATTAATTAGAGCGGTCATAAAAAATGTTTGCTGAGGCACTTTTCATTAGGACTCTCAATGAAGGGTCTAAAGCTATAAAAGGACGCTTACCACATCATCTGTCATTAGATATTTTTCAAAAAGAGTGCAATGTATACAAAGAAGGATTCTGTGTGTAAATACAGAATATATGTTCTGCAGTAGGCAATTTTGCTGGTGGACAATTAGAAAAGTCCATGCTTGAGTACCCTCATTGAGACCCTAACAGAGAAATTGAAGATTTTATGGAACAGCTTTTCCCCACGTTGAAAGCTCTCCAACTGGGTTTGAATGAAGAAGCATCAATACATGTTCTCATAATGAAAGTTTGATGCAAGCTATTTGGTTTTGTGTGCTTGTGTTTCCACTCCATTTTTTGAGATGATGTAAAGAATCTTGAATGTTAAATGGAGAGAGCAGTTTGCTTGCAGTTTTGAAGTGACAGGCACATTCTGAAAATCCTGCTTTTGTTGCTGAATGGACTTTGCTAAGTGGCAACATTTCCTTATTTACTTGGATAACCGTTTATGAATGCATGAAAAATTGGGAAAAACCCCCCAAACACAAAACTAACCAGCAAACTCTGAAACTTTAGGAATTTTTTATGCTTGTATCTTCTCCACTACAATAGAAAGCAGCAGGGAACTAAAGAGGGCAATGATCAAAGAGCAGCATGCCAGCGTGGGAGCAGAATTGCAAATTTTTCTTTGCAAGAATTCCCTTCTATCCTGCCTGCAGACCTGGTGACTTCTTAAGCATCGAGCATGAGTTTCTTTTGGCTTGACTTGTCAGCCTGAAGTGTTATATTGGATTATTGGACAGCCAAATCAAAGGTGTGATGATATAGTAACACTGGAGTTAAAACTCAGTGCATAGCAAAGGAAGTAAATCATGCTAATTGGTAATATTATTAGTAGCAATTTAATAATAAATGAAGCATTATCATTACTATTTTAGTACTATACTAAAATACTAAATAATATAGTATATAAAGTAAATATTAATAAATAAATTTTAATAGTACATATTCATTAAAATAGTATACATTTTCCTTGGTACATTAGTGATAAATCTGGCTGATGCTGAATTTGCTGAGAACTTTTTCTTGAATTTAAATAAGACTTGGAGTTGAAACCTTGCTAACTCCTATTTAGTTCCCGTAAAACTGAAAGTCTTTGATTTTCAGTCTATGATTTAGATCTGCCAACGTTTCTTTTAAAATTAAAAATAATAAACAATAATTAAAAAAAAATAAATAAAAGACTGGGCTGCAGTTCCCTGAATTGTCTTCACTAGAGTTGTGCTGAGGCTGCTACTGCCCAGAGCCCTGTGGTGAGGAGCAGGAAGGGGCTGTCTCTGAGGGAGCCAGGCTGGGCAGCAGCTGCAGCCCTGGTGTGCTTTGTGCTCCCTCTGGCACCTGCTCTGCAGCCCAAGCACTGCCTTGTGCAGCTCAGACATGTGCATTCTGAATTTAAACACCTGGTTAATGAGGAGTGCTAGGAGTGATACAGGACTTTCTCAGCTTTAATTGTGAACCTGTTTTGTCTTTTCCTTGATCCATTAGACAGCATGGCTCACCTGGGAGCAGGCTCATCTGGACAGGCTGGCACGATAAATTCTGAGAGGAGAGAGTTCTCCATGGATGTGTGACAAGCACTGCATCTCTGGCTGAGCCACTTTGTAATCACTGCCATCTAATCAGTGCTGCTCTTCTAATCTAAAAACGAAGGTTTCCTGTTTGCTAAAAAATTAGCAATTCCAGTCAGGCATTTTATCTTAACCTACAAGGAACAGATAACAGCATGCAGCAGTTTTTGGTCAAGCAAAAGCAATCACAGAATTTATTGTGTGGTGTGGGTTCTCATTCAAACTGTTCCTAAGGTGGATGTCCTTAGCTAAACCTTCTCCTATGCAATAAGCCGAAAACTCAAATGGCTTTAAACTCTATTCTAATGAGTAGAGGTTTTTAAAAATGTGTTAAGCAGCAAAAATTGGAAACATTTCAAAGAGAGGACAGAAACAGAAACAGGAAAGGTTTATATGGTAATTTCCCAGGAATCACTTTTCTAAGATGTGATTACTCTGTCTGCTTTGCTTTCCTTCAACGGGATAATTACAGACAGACGTGTTGGGATAAACTCCTCTATGTTTAGGAATCACTGAAACACTGTAATGCTGTGTTTATGGAAAGCCTGTAAATTAGCTGTGAGCACTACAGAAATCATCAGTGTGGCTCAGCACACGTGGGGTTCAACACCCACAAACAGGCTTTTCTTGCTGAAAATGACATTTTTGTTTGTCTCAAATGCATTATGGGTCACTTAGGAGCTATGTCTCTCTTCCACTTTTAATTAAAACAACTCATTTAAAATAGGAGGAATTAAATTTTCTCTTAATTATTTGTAAAAAGCCCAAAAGTGATTTCTGTCACAGCCTTTTAATGACAGAAGAAAATGTCTTCCACAAAACATCAGGGCTCTTCATCCAAGAATGCATTATACCAGGAGATTTTTAAAGGAGTCATTTACAGATCTGGAAATAAAGGATTCACCCTTTTTAAGGTTTTATGAAAGAGGCTTGCACCCTTTTTATTACAAGGAAATGAATACTTGCTTTCTTTTAGCAATGAAAAATTGAATGAAAATGAATGTTTTCTGTTCCCAGGTATGAAGCAGCTAAGCACTCAGGTATTGCAAGGCTTTAAATTTAAATTCGGAATGTCAGAATTTTCTAATTGGAGATTTGTGATGCGTGGAAAACAGGGGCATGCCAGATCTGCATAGATGAAGAGAAAGTGTTAAGTTTTGTGGGTTTTGGTTTTTTGTTTACCACTTTACAAGATTGGTAAAAAACTGAAAAAAAGAAGAAAGTTTAAATGTAATTTCATTTCATAAATGAACCATAATATGCTATTTGCTATCCAAGAAACCCTAGAATGTGGTTGGGTTATGTTTGGAAGTTGTTATGACCATATGCCAGTTCAGGTATAATCCTGTCATTAAACTCCAGTACTCCCCACCCCCTCCCATACCACCTCTTGATGACAGTACCAGGATTTTTGTGTCAGTTTTTTCCTGAGCCAGGTTTGAATAGTTGAACTCCTCTAAGACTGTTAATGGTGATGAATGGGATATACTGATCATAAGAAAAAGACCTCTGTGTTTTGGAGAAACATACTCCTAACATGATAACGGCTCTACTGGGATCCTTCGTAGATCCAGAAATAAAGAAGTTGTTTAGGTTAAAATGTTCTGGGAAAAGCTTATGTAATTTGTCACAGATAGTAAGTTGAGTATTTGCTTTCCTTTCGTTACGAGCGCAGGTTTTACAGCCGTGGATGCTGACCAGCTGTAGAATCATTTGAGATTTTGGATCAGGCCTTTACTGTCTTGGGATTTTGCTTCTGAAAAACTGCTTGAAATATTGTTCTCGAGGTTGATGAAGTCTAAAGGGAAGAATATCCCTCCAATCTCTGTATGCTTGATCTGCCTGATGTGTTATGAAATTTGCTACTCCTTTCTGTAGTATTTCATCACTCTGCCTGTGTGCAAGTTAAACTTAAAGCTAAGTTAAATTTCTGTGGGTACACAGAGTATTACTGACATGAAAGACAAGCATGAAAGCGCTGTGGAGGAATTGTAGCCTGAAGAAAATTTCAGCCAGTCCACCTTCATTAAGTGGCCTTGGCAAGTCTGAGGTGTAATCTAGAGAGAAACTTGGAAGGCAGGAGGCCTGCAGAAAGGGAATTGGGATGTGAAGAGGAATTGTGACCTGGGTTGGAGAGGGAATACACACAAAGCTCAGAACATGACCTGCGTTCTGAACGAAACAAGCATCAAAATGCTTTATCCCTGCTTACCTTCTATACAAGTCTTCAAAACTTTCATCCAGATCAGTGTTGCTGTTCCAGTGCTTAATTTGGCTGACGGGTAAATTATACGTAATGTTCTTCTGGTCATAACTGAACTAGAAATCACTGTTCTTACCCTCTTCTGGAAAATAACTGAAATAGTTCTGGCAGTAAAAAACTTGATTAAAATAAAGTAGATACTTCAGCTTTTAATGACTAAAGTAGTAAAAGTCTTTGTTTCTGTAGTGGTTTCATAGTTTCTTCAAATTATTAATCACCTCTTAAAATCATCACTATATGTGGAATGAATGTGACAGGAGGAATATGTTGCTGTGTGTTTATAAACATGTTGGTATTTTGGGGTATCAGTGGGGATTGTTACTGTTTATTGTATGAATTATACATGTTATTGTTCACATTTTTTATATGCAGTAGGTGTATTATGTAACAAACAGAGTCCACAAATTTGTTCTACGCCAGTTTTTTTTACATGGCCTCTGAATGTTGGATGGAACCTAGGAATGTATAATGGTGTGCCTTGGAAAAGACAAAGTATCCGCAGGGAACTGAACAGCTTTATAACCTTCTAGAATGTAGAACTTGGTTGAGGAACAGATTATTCCAGAGGTTCTTGTAGCTGCAGTCATTACTTTTAATCCTGTAACTCCAGTCAGCTGGTGTCACTACTCGTAACACTCAAATTACCTAGGTTCTGGTGAGCGTGCTGTTATGCAAGAGGGAAGTGTGCTAATCATGCATAATGAACTGTCATGGCCTTATGTTTGGAAAGTATGCATTTGTTGTCTGTTTTGATGGAAATGACATCTGTTATTCATCCTAAGAGTTGAAGCTACTACTTGCTGAGGGTGAGAGGAGATCTGAGTGTAACATGTTAAGAAACTGTGGAAATGTTTAAATACTTTGGGAAATTACCTCATATTAATTCATATGAAGGCATGGGCTCCATAATATACCTGTGTGTACATTTAGCAATTTACTGAAAGAAACTGAAGAGATGACAAATCTCTCTCAAATTCCCAGATGATGGTGTTAGCAGTCAGGCCCAATCTGTGTCTCTTCTGCTTGTGTGTTGAAAAAACTATGGCATTTTTAGAATTGTCTTCTCAAATTCTTCTCCTTGTTGTGTTGCAATCTATACAAACAAGTTGATGAGAATATCCCTTATGCATCCATTTAATTTCCAAAGGCACTAAGGTGTGTACAAATATCATTGCTCAGCTGAGTGCTCATTTTGATTTGGTAGTCTCATTTTCAAGTAATAATTTGAGCCTTCTTTATGAAGAGGCAATACTTTGCCATATATGCTAATTTCTGCTATAGCCCCAAGCATCTGTATATTACTTTAATTATGTTATGTTTATTTATACCTAATTCTGTGCTTTGTGTTGAATTTTGCTCATGAATACTTCATAAAATCTGTTCTTTCTCAGGGGTTTAGGTGAGGTTGTAAGAAATAACAATTTTTCATAGAAAAAGCAAATGGAGCATTGTAACTGATCACCGCAAGCTGTTCGATGTTTTCATAGAGAGCAAGAAAATGTTAGTATGTCTTGTTTCTATGGAGTGACTGTATAATAATAAATGTAACTCCTTAATGAGATTGGTTGGGCAAAGAATTACAAGGAAAATGTGCTTCTTAATCTTCTGGAGGGGGATGAAATTGTGCAGAAGTCTTTCGGTGCACATAATTCTACACATATAGTGTAGAATTTAGTGTGTAGAACATAGTTTATCTTACAGGCTTGAATTTTTTATCAGATGTCAATGGAATCTACCATTTTTTCAGCTTCAATTTGTATTCCACAATCAGATTGTGTTATCCGTTGAGACACTAAGATAACTTAAGTCAAGTTATATCCTGTATTTTAAAGTTATATCCTGTATTTTTGGTGTGAGCACACTATCATCCATATGTAGTAATAAAACCACTTTTAGACCAGACTTATGATCACTTGGAAGAGATTAAAACCTATTTCTGTATGGATGTGTTTAAGACATTTCATGAGGTGACATGATTTCTGCTAAACTATTCTACCCATTGTTGGGGATGAGTAAATCTTCCAGGAGGAAAGGTTTACAAGGATATACATTATTCTGTCTCACTCTAAGGCTCACTCCCTATTACAAACGAAACCTGATATACCTTAGAAACTGAGAGCTGTTGAAATGTAGTTTTTGTGAAAATCCCTTTTTATGATACAGTCACTTTGCAAATGCAGTCTGAAGTGAGTGACATTAGTGCTGGCTAAGCTACATTATGGAGAGTAATGGACAATTATTGCTGTAATTGAGTGAGTTAAACTTTTATTGGCCCTCACTAATTTTATTTTAAATCATGTTATTCTTAGTATTTGTTTAATAATAAGGGTGATTAACTTGAAGAAATGGGCTTTTGTAAATGGCATTCCTTAACTGTTTGTGATTTGTGTCCGGTCACCTGTCACATTGCATTACTTCCGCTCTGTGCTTTTCTATATTTTCTGAAAGAGAGCACAAATTAAAATGACAGGACTTCCTGTTTGTGTTTTCAAATGAAAGTGTTTCCTTTAGAATTGGATAAAACTTTCATGTTTAATATTTTTATTGGGAACCAGTGGTTGTCCAAATTTTTACTAATTATAATCCACAAATAGTGAAAGGAAATATTTGCTGATGCCTGTGAGTGAGTTAATTTGTTTTGCACTGTTCATCTATTTCCAACATACTGAATGCTTGTCTCTGTCTCTTTGCCACCTCTGGACAGCAGAACTGGTATAAAATGTGTTGGAAATAGCTGAGCTGTCACTAGAAATGGCCTTTAGAGGCAGTGTTCCAGATTAAATGTTAACTCGTGGGACACCTGGTAGGGTGTCAGTGGGAGCTCACCTGACTCCTCCTGTCTTGTGGTGCTTTCTGACATCTGCCCTTGTTGTCCAGGCCTTTAATGGGGGGCTGTTCCCTTTTCAGTGGGTGGAATTTTGCTCCTCACCTCCACTCTTGTTATCCAAGATCCTTTGAGTAGCTCAGGGATTCTGAGTTCCTTGCCGGTGATTTTGCAGTCTTTGCCAGGCAAGCTGAGTGGAGAAGATCCCTGCTGTGGGATGTTGGCCCACTCCCTGCAGCACGTGTTTGGTAACATAAACATGGTCATTTGTTCTGTGCGTGGTTTATAGAGACGCTTTTGTTCTGAGTACCCTGCTCCTGACCTGATCTTTAGCAACCCAATTTACGGAGCTCTCCTCTACATGAGTGTGTTTCTGCTTCTTTCTCTGAGGTTTCTAATGGACTGACAGACTGTTGCCATGTAGCAACAAATGTCTATCCATCAGGAGGAATCACAGGTCTCACGGGATTATCCAGGTATCCATCTCCTGAAGAGCTTCACGTGGGCGAGCAATTCAGCTTTCTGTGGAATGGAGCATGTCAAGCAATGCAGTAAAGATGTTACATCTCAGCTGTCTTTTCTTTCCCAATTTTCAATACATACTGTGCAGAAAGACTGCCTTATTTAGTAGGGATTTGAAAAATCAACACTTTTCTCCCTAAAAGGAGCTGTATCTGCCCCTGAACACAGGACAGTCCCTGCTTGCTCCAGAAGACCGTCTTCCTTGCAGAAAAGGTGGAGATTTGGCACAGCTTAATCATTTGTTTTTTAAAAAATTATCTGTTAATGTAACATGAAGTATTTTTCTCTGACAAACTTGAAATCACTTTGCTTACATACAGAGAATTATGAGTCATAGTGAGGAGGGTCAGAACTGCCTAGTGAGAGCTGTGCAGTGAAGTCCTCCCCTGTTCTTCCCCATTTCACCTATATTTCAGGAGTTCTTGTGGAATATATTGCAATATATTGCAAGGAATCAGGTCATGGCTTTTATCTTTTCCTTTCTGGTAGTACATCACAGTAAATCGTTGTGAAGATCAATCCTAATTTACTTAATGACGTGTTTAACAATAGTGAAATAATACACCTGCTGTGAACATCAGGTATCACATGGGAATGGCTGGGATGTTGCTTTCAAGTCAGTAATTTTCAGACTGGAATTTGGACACCAGAAGGTCTATAGGTTATTTCTAAAGGACCTGCAAAAGAAGAGCAGTCTTTGTACTTTGTAAACTTAACAGTACTGCTCTAGCGTATGGCACTGGGGGACACAGAGGCAAATCAAGGTAGAACAGTGTAAGGGCAAGTACGTTCCCTTGTGCCTGTTACGCTGAAATCCAAACTGCACTTGCAACTTTCTTAAGAAGCTTTGTTACATAAGGTCCCTGAAATGTAACAAGTATTCATCTTTTATGTGTGGAACTGAAAGCATTTAACAACTTGTAAGAACAGGTGTTTTGTTTGTTAGTCATCCTACACAAAAGGGGTTTTTTTTCAAAGGAACCCGAAGGATTGGCATCTAAATCCCTTTGTTCTGTTAATGAAAATGAACAAGAACTCCCACTTTGTGTTTGTAGAGAAACTATTTCAGTTAACTGAGCGTGAAACTCTTTTCTGAGGACACACAGAGTAGCAAAAATAAAATGGGCATAGATGAACTGTCACATCTATACAGATGCTCCTTTCTGCATAAGCAAACCCACCCTTGATGACTTTTGAGCACCCTGAGCTCCCATTGAACTTAGATGTGATGGCATTTGCAATTTAGTTGCATTATGGATACTTGAAAAAATCTAACTGTTGTAGCATATACCAAGGTTAGCTACATATCTTTTTTGTTTCATATCTAGGTTAGAAAAACTCAAAAGTATAATTTCATATTTTCATAGGAATCTATGGAAGTCACTGATTTGTTTGGTGTTTTACTTATCTAGGAGAATGCTGCATGCTTTGTGTTGTCAAATGCAACTAATAAAAATTTCTGGCCTTAATACCATCAACCCATATAATAAATTTTGTTACTTATTTGTGTTCAGTACAAGGATTATGATATTTCTCTCTTCAAAGATATTGTGCAGGTTAAAGAAGATGTCGTCAGTCCTCTTCGCATTGTACAAATGTTTTTTTATAGCTGGAAACGAGATACTCAGTTTGCTGTAGCACTGCAGCATTTACTGTGTGTGGTATGACTGTTAAATCTATAATAGTTTCTAGAAAGAATTACTATGGAGAGTAAGGAGATAAATAGTATTTTGAACATTTCCTTTCTTGATGTTGTTTTCCCTCTGATATTTACTGTAAATCAGTCATGCTTAAAGATATTTTGCCTCTGCGTAACTAAGGAAAAGTAACAAGCTAAGCTATTTCACAGAAGAAATAGTTTTACTGCCCATGTAAAGTCTCAGTAATTTGAATATATGTCGGTAAAGCTTTTCTGCCTGGAGTATTATTTGCTTATGGGAATAATGCTTGTCAAATCTCTCGATGTGTGATATTCTTACAACTAAATAAATTGGTGCATCCTTAAACAGAATGCCAAAAAGAAAATGTGGATTTAAGTCAAATGTGTGGGACAGTGTGGGTAGAGTCAGAAAAAGTAGGTACGTTGGGTTTTTTTGTCTGCACATTTCAGTTACATTACCTCACCCTCCATCACAGGATCCAGTGAATGCTGATGTCCTTATGTGGATTGCACAGTGATGGGGGGAACTCTTGTATCTGCCTGCAGCTGAATTCCACAGTCTTCCTATATCCCTTCTGGTATGCATGCAGTAGCTCTGAGCACTGGAGCCCTTGCAACTGCTTTTACACAATTATGGTTTGTTTTGTGATTATTCAAAGGCTCCGCAGTGAGTACCAGTGAAATACCGTTCATTGTTGGTGTATTTTGTGCTACCTTCTTATCAGTAGGATTAATTCTAGGATAAGCAGTTAGTCACCCTCTCCTCTTGAGCTAGGGTGATATGTAAGTACGGATTTAGATCACATATCAGAAATTTTGTTAGTGAACTTGCTTCTGACCTGCTGCTCTTAAATGTACAGTGGAAAAGAGTATTAATTTCTAGATTGATAGGCTGATCCCTCACTCTGAGAAAGCCTGTAATATCTATTAGCATAACACAAGAGCAGCTGTAGCTTTGCCCAGAGGCCAAAGATGGTGCCTAAAGAGGAAAATGTAAAGGATAAGCATAAATGGAATTTCCCTTGAGTACAGTCCCTTCTTCAGATCTGCTGATTGTACCTCAGAGCAGAGGAGCATACTGAGCATGGAGTGTTTAAAAGCAGTGTATGTGCTTGGGTGAGTTACAAGGATTTTGTCACTTTGCCTGCCCAAGGCAGGTGAGCCAGGTTTGGACCTCTTCTTGTTTAGCACCCAAACTACCTGGGGACCCAAAATGCCTGTCCACTTGAGGAGATCAAGAGTCTTCAGACTCTTGTCTTCCTCTGATACTCAAATTTATCCTACAAATCTCTGTTGCCGTGGGAAGCTACTTGGAATGGCTCCCTTGAACTCTGCTCAGCCTTCCTCTTAAAAATCCCCTTCCCGTCTGTCTGTTTGCCCTCCCCAGCTTGTCTCTGGCTGTTGGGTTTCTCTCTTTGGTCCAGTGCTGCTGAAGCAGGTTCACAGAGGTGCTGGTCCAAGATTTCTGGCTCATCAAGGAAAAGCACCTAGTTACAAGCACATGGTAGAAAATTAAATTTGCTTTATATTTCTTTTATTTGCCTAATGTTTTATACTCACCATTTGGTGAAAGGGGGTGGAGGAGGAGGTTGTTTGTTACCTTCGTTTTTACTTGTTAAGTGGAGATGTATGGAAATGACTTAGTCAATGGTTTTCTGGCTTCTCATCCTCAACACAAGTGAGAAGTGTTTTAGCATTCAGTTGAGACCAAATGTTTTCGGATAAGGAGATGATGTTTTAAGGCATTTTTATTGATATTCAATTATGCTTATCTTTCTATATAGTGTATGACATTTATGCACACGTGCAATACACACTATAAGTAAACAGCCTATTTGGCTGAATTCAGCTGCTATTAAATCATAAATTGTTACTGATTTTGAATTTAATGCTGAATTCTTGGCCATAGCTTATTTAAATGTTATTGTGGGTAGGAAAGGTTTTGATTCTGTTTACAGGATTAATAAGATTGGATGGTGTTGTTTTCAAAGCTGCTAATGGCAAAAACTGTAAATTGTCATAACTTTTGTTGGTGAGTGAGCTGTAAATGGTTTGATATCACAGGATTTTCTTGTGCAGTATTTGTACTAGATAAGAGATTTGAGCAGTGAATCTCTCTTATCCTCAACCACCCTGAATCCTTGTTCTAAGCAACTTTTCCTATAGGTTGGGGTATACAATACATATGAAAATGACACTGTAAAGTGGTATAATTATGCAAAATGCTTCGTGTGTTGCATACCAAATAGCTGGAATGAAAATTTGTTCCAGGGAGGAGTTATTGCATAGCATTGATTCTTCAAAGTTTCCATAAGCTGTTCAAACAACTTATACTTTTTGATTGCACAGCAATGGTAATAGAAACACATCCCATTTTACTTGGCTTAAGTATTACCACCACATATTTTAATTTAGCAGATACCCAAGAAGATGTCAAGTAAATTGGATTCTAGCATATTCTGTGGATGGCTCAATAATTTGTGTGCTTGTTTATACTTACGGCCGAGGTAGAGTGAAGTCAATATGGGTGACTGATTCTGAAAAGAAAATGGATTGGGCTGGCGCTGTAAAAAGCTGTTAATCAGACAAAATGTGACCACTGTGCTTTTTAAAGACCAATGATATAATCCTTTGGGGCAGTAAAGTATGTAAGTCTTAACGATTACAATAAAATTTTATTTACTGAAAATCCAAAAAATATGTATCAGCAAGCTTCACTTCTTATTTAAAGAGAAAGATAAAGCACTGTTCTTTCATTTGTTTATTTTTCGAGGTGCTTGGAAATTTTATAATCCCTCTTTGTGTCAGAGATCCATCTGACTGTACCAAAACCTGGCTATCTGGGACTTGTTTTGAAACTGGTTAAACCCCATGTGCAGGGTTGATTTCAGGAAGCATAGCCATTGGCAGCAGGATTGTTTTCAAGATTTGTAATTAGACCTCGCTGTCTGCTCCAAGAAATAATATAACTCACTGTAACCTAAATGCTTGGCTTTTCTATCCATTGAAGTTCCCCAAATTGCCCATGAATCAAGAGAAGCTCATCCATGAAGGTCTTATGGGAGCAGATGTGATTCAAAGTGAATGAACTAATTGATTTGATAGATAATTCTCCACAGTCACAGGGTGCAACTCGAGGAAGGTGAGGTATTCCCCATAGCCCAGTGTGTTGTTTGGGTAGTAAAAAGCAGAATGTCTCAATACTGATATGAAACAAGGGGAACACTGGTAAATAAAGATCCAGCAGAATATGGGAGATAGTGGGGATGGACAGTCTAGATACAAAGATTTTTATTTATTTTCCGGAGATCCATCTGCCTTATTTGGTTGATATCCTTCATACATCCTATATCTTTGTGGTATTTAATTTCAAGAGATGAATTATGTGAGTCACAAGGAACTACCAGTACTAGGAGAGGAAAGTTACCTGGACTTTTCCTTTCTTAAAACATCTGTGTGTATCCCTGCTGGATTTCCTGAGTCTTGGCCTTTCTCTGGGCTAATTCACAAGCTCACTGATGCTCTTTTAATGCTTTTTATTCCTGGTACCCGGATTTATTTTCTAATTTCATAGCCTTCCATGAGCCTGAAAAATGTTTGGTGGGTTTTTTTTTGTTTCCAAAAATGCACCTAGGCTTTCCTCCTTGCAACAAGTGCATTTTGATGGTTTTGCAGTAAAATCATAGTTTGGGGTTGGGTTGCATCATTCCATTGCTTCTTTTTCTCAGCCAAGGAGGTGACCTGTACAGAACAAGTCACTGTCACTGTGTTCTAAACTTCCTCATGTTGCCATGGGGAGAGCTGGAACAGGACCCCATTTTTTTTTCTAATGCTGTCACCAAAACTTTTTGGTGTCTCAAATGTGAATTGTCGGCAGCTGAATGCTCCCACACAGCAGAAAGCCAGTTACTTTCACCAGTATTATTGGAGCAACTTCACAGCAATTGCTTTCCCTGTCTTTAGAAAGTCATTAATTTTCCTGATCACTCTCCCATCATTCATAACAACTGCTTGAAGAGGTTTCACTGAAAGGACAGACTCAAGAGCTCTCCATGTGAACTCAGGTGTTCCTTGAGGTGAAAGATGTGCTCTGTGGCTCGTTTAAAGTCATTTTTCTATGGAAAATGAGGTCTTCTTGGGCTCTTCAAGAGACTATTTACTTATATCAGTTTAGTGATGACTAATTACATGAATAAAGCAGAAGGACACTGCTTATAGAAACCATGAAAAGAATCTGGATTTAAAACATGGCAAAACATTTATCTGCAGTCATGGTGAGGGGCATAAGAACAATGATACTCAGCTATAATCCATCTGCCTTGCTACCCAATATATTAGGTCAAACACATTTTTCAATATTTATTTTCTGAGGGAAATACTGACAGGAAGTGAAACTTGCATATGAATCCCATAAAGGTAAAATATTTTAAGTTAATGCTGATTACACTGATGTACAGAACCACATGACCCAGCATGGGTTAAAGAGTCCAGGATTTATGTTAAAGAAATATTTGAACATACAAAACAAATATATTTGTTTTGAAAATACTTTTTATTCTCCCTTATGTTCTTTGCAGGCATCAGTACCCTACTTCTTATGTTGGGGTTGGTTTTGACCCCAAAAGCTGCACAATAGCTGTTACCTATCTAAATAGCACAGCAGCTCCATGCTACCTTTTTGTAGACCCACAATTTTGCCCTTNCACAGAAAAGGCACAAAACCAATTGTCTGGCATAAAGCCGTGATAGGGGATGTACATGATGGAGTCACCCCAAGACAAATATTCACGGTGTAAAGCATTTCTGTAACTGTGGAAACTAAAGTCTGTCTAGATAGGAGGCATCTTGTTAATAAACCTTCCATCAAATGACCACCCCAAAATCCCTGCTGATTCACATGAATCTTTCCAGGGTTTTATTGCCTGGTCACAGGCTTGTTGGCTCATTTCAGCCTTTGAAAGCATTTTTCACTTGTCTCTCCTGGTTCATCAGGAGCTCACATTGAGACACCACAATTTCCAGTGTCTGAACAGTCTGTTATAGAAAACCCAGATGTGCTGAAACCACAGATGGTGAGTGAGGTCCAGCCCAGGAATGGCTCATGAGCTTTGTGCAAAACTAGTAATCTTCCATAATTAGGTTATTTCACTGTAATGGCATATTGAGTTACTTGCATTAGACGTGACCCTCTATTATTCGAAAATGTAAAGGATCAAACCCAGGTGACTCTGCAATGATCTCTAGAAACCCTATTCTCATTCCTTTGTCTTTGTTTGCGATTCTGGTACCAAAAAAAAAAAAAAAAATAGTGACAAACTTCAGCTCTTGTAACAAGCCTAGATAAGCCAAATAGGTATTACAACACTAAATGGATATATATTAAAAAGGAAAAAAGTACCACAAAACCTGTTATCTAGCAAAATTCTTAGGATGAAGCCATGACCTGAAAATACAGAAGTCTTTGTGAAATGAATTCCTGCAGACTCCCTCTGGAAATGGGAAAGAACATGCTTGATTAAGCCAATGCTAACCTTTCGAAATCATGTTTCTCTGATATTTATTCCTTGAAATAATAAAAGGGGACATGTCAGATGTTGGAAAGCCATAATGTACTCCCTTGCTTTCTACTGCCCTTTTCTAACTTCAATGTTCCTCTCCTAGAGCAAACTTTTAAAATAAAAAGTAGGCCTCGGTTTGTCCTTTTAGTTGACCTTTATACATTTTGTGGCTGTGCATTTGCACCAGTTAAATTATGGAGTAAGAAAATTTTTGTGGCTCTGGTTTTACCATGTGTGGGGCCAGAGCGGTGACAGGTCCTTGGGAGGCAGGTATTTTCTGTGTTTTGTAAGAATGAGTAAATTATTTCCACCCTCACATGTTGCTATACTTTGTATGAAAGCACAAAATTTTGTATAATCTCCCCCAAATTGCTCCCATGGTGATAATGGGGGAGTTTTCTCCCAGGGCACTTCAGTGAGCTGTTTGTGTTGGGAATTGCGTGTTCTATCTCTTAATGAATAGAGGCGGAATTTAATAACTTAAGAATTCAAAAATATGCAGGGTGTCTTGGAGGAAAGGTTTTCCTTTCAGCTCTTCCACTTCAGTGCTTGCATTTACTGAAAGTTTGGCATGGGTGTGTGCCCTTCCACAAAGGAAAACCCTGTGGCTGGGGCCTGGATATCCATGGCAGAGAAATGCAATTCACTTCATGTGTGCCAGGGGATCAATGCACCACTTCAGGTAATCCAAGAAAAATGGTACCAAGTTAACAACCTGCAAGATGTATTTTTTTACCTACATTTGAGATCAGCACAAATAATTTTGTTCAGTATATTTTTGATGTGATGCTAAATTATTCAGTTGAATTCATGACTAACCTCTGGCTTTCATTTTTCCCAGTCTTTATAAAAATGACAAATAACGACTATAGTGCATTAAACAGGGAACAGCTTGCACAGTGTGTGGAGACCTGGCACCATGTGCCTTAAATCTTTATGAGAATGGAATGTCTAACTTACAGTGGTGTAAAATCAGAGAAAAATGATTTTTGCTGATCTCTGTGAAAGAGAGTAAGAACGAAGCAATTAAGATAACTTTAAAGTCCTACTTGTAGCCCTGTCATACTAATCTTGTTGCTGGCTGAATAAACTCATCCTCTGGATTGCTTTTTAGACTCTTTCATATTGGTTTTTGCTTCCTGTCATAATATGGTCTTACCAGTGAAGGGCCTGTCCCTCGCTATGTCTGCGGAGTGGAAAATTGATTTGGTCCTGTGTTGACCCCAGTTTTGTTCTGGTTTAGTGTTTAATTTTCATTTGACAAAAGCTACACTAGTTTAGATAATAAGTAAGTGACCAACTCCTGCAGGCTTTTCCCTGGTAAGCACAAAGTACTCCAGGAGTTACCTCAGCTGTTACAGCAGCTGGGAGTGGCCCCCGCTGAGCTCATGGAAAAGCCGGAGCTGGGAAACCAAGGTGTCATGAAAATAGCTGAGGATGAGGTTTCCAGAGAAACATTCCTGTAATTCGCTGGAACTGGGGAAGTGAAACGTGCAATTCTGACAACAGTGACAGATTTATAGACTCAGTACACTAATTAAAAAGCAACTTACTCTAATATGTTAATCTATAAATGACAGCAGCAGTGAGAGCTGTGCTGCTTTGTGCACAAGCGTGGGACTGTTGAAGTGCCCTTCTCCTGCAACGACAGAACTTCATGTCACATACAAAATTCAGGAATAACATTAAGCAAGAAGCAATTGAAGGATTACTTCCTTCTGGTGTGAAACATATGGGGAGATGTTTTGCTGTGAACTGTACACTAATGTGCAAGACAAACAAAAAGCTTTCATTTGCTCTTTACCTTCTCTTTTCATTGCTGGTTTTTGTTGACATGATTGTGGTGGGATCTAGCTAAGAAGCTGAAAGAGAAAACTACTTCTTCCAACTAAATTTTTATTCATATCAAGCGTAGCATTTTGGGATTGTCATGCTTTGAGATTTATCTGAGAAATTCCTCTGTAAATACTTTCTTGCCCGGGATAAAGTATACCATTTCCTTGCAACCTCCACCAGTAATCTCAATAGTTGGTGACATTGAGGAATGGGAAAAAAATAATTTCTGGTGTGCATTTAAAGCACCTGATATTACATCTGTATTCCTACTTCAGCAATGATTTAGATGGATGTCTCAATACATGAGAAGATGACAGTTAAATGAAAATAACAGAACAATTTTGGTTTTTTACAAATGTCACTCTAGTTTGCATTTGAATATAGAGAATTGGAACTTAGTATTTTGTTACACATATGGAATTTAAGTCTGTTTAAAGCAGAGGAATAATAATGCTTTTTGAAAAGAATGTGAGGCTTAAAACCCCCCAAAATGGAAAGCTCTGTAGATGTTTAAGAATATGATAGTTGAATCTGTTACTGTTTTATTTATTTGCTGTTTCTTCACTAAACTTCTCCCTTGCCCCTAGTTTAATGGCTATGTCCTTGAATATTCTCCTTATAGTCGTTTAAGTGTCTGCTGAAGTTCCTAAGGCTGCAGTTTGCTTGTAATCTTCCATCTGTTTCAGATGCATTGTAAATACAGTCAGGTCTTCAGCTCTATAAAAGCATCCAGTGAAGTAAGTGCAGTTACATGGAATTTCTTCAGATGAGGATCTCACTTTTGATATTTGTGTCTCCATTTTTTCTGAATGCAAACTTCTTTGCACTGTATAATTACAGGCTTTTTCAGCATTTTAATCACAAATTGATCACGATTGCCAAAATCATAATTGATCATGATTTTGACTAGACTTCACGTTCACAGTTACAGGAAACAGGTTCTTGTAATATGGGTGTGACCTTTACAAAAATGTCTAATCAAAACTCCTTTCATAAACTGTTTTTCTAACATAATATTTACAAAAGGAAAGGATTTATTTTTATTACTTCTCTCTTGTTGTCAGCCTGCTGCAATGGCGACACAGAGCATTGTGCTCAAGGCTGTTCTTAATTGCCAGGGAAGATGCCATGGACTGCTCTAGGTTAAAAATCTGTATTTACTAGCTAGAAAGGTCACACTAGAAAATGTCCACGTGTTTGTTTTCTGCTCTCAAATACTTCAGTTGCCTCATTGGAGAAGTTCCTTGTCACTCACAAAGGACCAAGGTATATGTATTGTTTGAAAGAATCATTCCACTGCAGTAGTAGTCATAAAACACATGTAGAAATGGGGGGGAGTGAAAGGATATGGATATAATCTAATTAATCTACTGTAAATTATTTTACTTTTTACTGTAATTTAGCATAATCATAAATGGAAACCAAGATAAGAGTTGGAGAAGAAAACTGAAGTGATTGCCTTTGCATTACAATGTTTTTTATGCTCAGTTAGAAAGCTGCAGCAAAGCTGGATTCATGGCACTGTCTCTAGATATCTACTTTGCTTTGTAATTGTAAATCAGTAATTAAAACATTAAATGCTGACTCTGAGCAGCTGTTCTGTGTGCTGGGTTCCTTCAGCTGTGAATGTCCCCATATGAAGATCTTGTTTGCTTGTTTTTACGTATCCAGTGCAGGGTTACCAGGAAATATCTCCTAGAAGAATTCAGCAATCAAATATTCCTTCTTCAATTCTTCTCCAAAACATGTTTTATAATGTGTAATTAACCCACAACATCTCAAGCTTGTCTCTGGCATTCAGAATCTCATCTTTGAGGTACCAAAGAAGCCATGGCAGATGATTTCATTACCACCAGCAGTGTGTATTTTATACCTTCAGTATCAGTCTTCAGGGTCTCACACAAGTTGTAAGACTTTTATTGCTGTCAAGCTATATAAAATCCTGGTGTCAGCTTCTTAACACTTGGAAAGTAATAACACTCCTCTTCTTCTATTAAAAAAAGTGCAGACTGTTTTCCTGGAATAGATTTGCAGAGCTTGCAGAGCTGAGTTATCATTCCCACTAATATTTGTATGTTTAACACCACCCTGCCACGAAACCCAAATCAATTAATCTGTTTCTGTACCCTGCAAGTGTAAAATAGGATAGTAGTTCGTGACCATGATCATAAAACTCTTTAAATTAAAGGCACTGTATGCGTCTTCCATCAGAAGCCTGCACAAGAAATCTTGAATGATTCATATCTTATTTTTAAATTATAAGCTTTTGTTTCACCAGGATTTCATGCTTTCTGTATCTGAAAATGATGCAGATAAGTTGCCTGTACTGGTCAAGAATAAATACTGAAGTAAAACAAAAAGAAAGAATTATGCAGCTTCCCATTTATCGTTTTGGCACTCTAATTTCTGTATGTAAATACAGAATGTAAAATTCAAAAATAAATTTAGATCTTACAGCAGCTTAATAAAAATAGACCACTGAAAGGGTTTGGAAATTTAGTGCCAACGAAATTAACTGTGCTGCCTATTTCTGCTAATATTGTTAAAATAAGCAGCACCTGCCATTATGCTATGTAAAATGTTATTCATTCTGTAAATCATAAGACAAATATTAGAAACAAATTTGTGTTGGGCAACATTACAGAGCAGTTAGAGACTCTGGGGCCATTGTTTGAAGTTATTTCCATTTAAGTCCTTTAATGAGGATGCTGACAGATTGCTGGTTGTCCTTGGAGTCCCATCCTGTTAATTCTCCATCAGGCATCAATGGGCCATGTGTTCTGAATGGAGCAGGACCAGTAGTGAACTCAGTCCCTGGGGACAGAAAATCTACTTCTGCATAGTCTGAAAGCTTCCACCAAGTCTAGTGAACCTCGGAAATGAAGTCCCCTCAGACATTATGTCTGGAAGTACAGAGCTCTTTCAGCACAGCATGTGCATTGCATTAAAACATTTATTTCCATTGTAGCTACAAATCGGTGTGAGTTTGTTGGGTTGCATTCCTACGTTTACAGGAATGTAAAACTTCCTGCTGGAGAGTCGTTGTGGCTGTCCCTAGGGAGCTTCCTCAGTAGCTACTGATCTGAGTTGTTGTCTTCAAGTGATCACGCACTTGGCAATTTCCTATGTAAATATCGGTTTGTTACTTTTTCGCAAATGTTTTAATTAGCTGTAGTACCTATGATCAATGTTGCTTACTGATGATCAGAAAATGATAAACCACAGAGAGTTACTGGAATGCAATGGAAGTTTGGTAGCTCCGGCAGAACAAAGAAAGCAGAATTAGAGATTCTCTTCCCTTTACAGTTGTACCAAATTACTAATCTTTTGCTGTGTTTGGGATTCTAGGATGTCATGTCCACGTTCTTCCAGTTTGGGGCTTCCATCCAGCAAGAAGCCATTATCATGCTGAAGATCATGCAGGATTATGACTGGCACGTGTTCTCTCTGGTGACCACCACTTTCCCTGGCTATCGAGATTTCATCAATGTCATTAAGACCACCGTGGAAAACAGTTTTGTGGGCTGGGACATGCAGAATGTCATCATACTCGATACTGCCTTTGGAGATGCCAAGACCCAAATTCAGCTGAAGAAAATCCATTCGTCCGTCATCCTGCTGTATTGTTCCAAGGACGAAGCTGTCTACATCCTGGATGAGGCTCGGTCCCTGGGCCTTACTGGCTATGATTTCTTTTGGATAGTTCCCAGCCTGGTTAGTGGTAACACAGAAATCACTCCCAAGGAGTTTCCTTCAGGACTCATTTCAGCAGCTTATGATGAGTGGGACTACAGTTTAGAAGCTCGGGTACGGGATGGCCTTGGGGTAATTGCCACTGCTGCGTCAGCCATGCTGGAAAAGTACTCCTTCATTCCTGAAGCAAGAACGAGCTGCTATGGACAGCTGGAGAAAAATGACCGGCCCTCTCAAACCTTGCACAAGTAAGGATGATTGCTTTGGGTTATTTTTACCTACGTAGCCTTGGCAGTTTTCTGTTCCACTGCCACTGTATGTTTTTTGAAGGAGAATATTGTTTTTTTGCTAATCCCATTGTGCTCTTTTTAAGCAATGGTTTTCAAATGTTCCGGGAGAATGTGCAGGAAGACTTGCTGCACTCATAGTTGTGCTCCTGGAGATGATGTGTGCTGTGGAGAATAAATACTGCTCTGAATATAATGTAGAAGATGACAGGAATTGGTCTTAGAGGGTGTGAAGCTGAGTTAACAAAATTGGACTGTTGTGTACTTTAACGATGAGGTAAAATTGCCAAAATGCTCTGGAGGCTGAGCCTGTATCACTTGCATCAGCAGGAACCTGGTAATATTTTAGGAGACAAGCGATGTGCAGTATTAAAGAGCTGTCCCTGGATATTATAGAAGTACTAGATTAGTTAGGCAGCTTTTATCACATAAGAACTGAAATCTGTCCCCTCTACTTGTAAGAGTATATTTTTTGTCACTTCTAATAGAGTAACTGTAAAAATTAATCTGCATTAATCTGAGCTGATATAGATGTTTTCTCTAAACAGTTTTTCAGATGGGAACTGCCAAGGTTTAAATCGGGATTCTTTTTTTATTATTTTCCTTTTAATTATCCCTTTTAGACGTGATACTCCTGATTACTTCTATCCAAAATGTTGCATGGTAATATATTTCTTTATCTGGTCTGTGAGAGGAAGTAGGGTATCTTGCATGTTTTTTAATAGCTCTTGACAATATGGAAGCTACCAAGCAGTATTTATGACATTTGTTGTGACCAAATAGTGCAGATGAAGTGCTTTCTACAGAAAAGCAGGATAGAATTGGCACAGGAAGGAAAGCTGATGCTGATTTCAGATAAGAGATTTTAGAACAGTTTTAATCTTGAGATGTATGTGCATATTTAGATTAGGAGTTGATTACCACATGATGTCCTGGAACAGTTGTTTTGCATGAAAACAGCATCTTTGCGCACAGCATTCTTCAGAAGCTTTCTTAAAAGCCAAATGCTACCAAGTAAATGGATTTTAACATTTCCTTAGCAAGAACTTGCCTTTAGCATGACACTTGCAGGTTTTTTTTGTGCTCCCTTTCCCCCTTTCCTATTTTTGAGCCTCTATCTCTAAAACTACAAATTCCCTGGAGACACTGCAGAAAATCCAGAGTTCTTTGCCTGCTGTCCCATTTGGCCCCTGGGAGTGGCTCTGTGGCGCAGTAGGGCTCTGGGAAAGCCGTGGTGTGTCCCTGGTGTCAGGGCAGAGCAGCTGGGAGGCACTGCTGGGAGGACTGTCCCACCTCACCCAGTGTGGCATCCCCGTGCTGGTTCTTAATGCATGTGCTGACAATGCCAGGGAACAGTGAACCTGTTGACCAAACTCTGTGCCTTAACAGTAGGACCTGACCCACAAGTAAAGGAGTCCACTATTAGTAATTGAGGTCCAGTTTCTGTGAAAGTTAAGTTGGATTCTGTCATAATTGTTGGGGTTTAAAATACTCTTGGAAGTGGCACAAAAACTTGAACCTGTTTTGAAAAAGGCTCCCATGCTATTGTTCAGCTAATACACTAGTGTACACTTGAATTAAGTGTTCAGCACTCAGCATAAGCTGTATTTCTTCAAACAATCTTTATTTTCTCATTAAATCTGCTTGAGTACAAGAACAGAGCAGTGAGATTGGACTTCACCAGGAGATTCTGCAGTGTGCAGTGCATGATGCACCCAGGAATCATTAATAGGAGAAGCTGTAGTGCACTGTGGTTAAAAAAGTCACTTCCTGATGTGAAACACTGAGCTATGAAGTAAAAATACATTTTCTGTACTGGAGATTCTTTGAGCTTCTCCAACACCACAAGAACAACAAGAAGGCTGTTTTTAATTTAGAAATGTCAGAATTATACTAAAATGAATAAACTTTAAATAGTCTTTCTTATGTAACAACTCCCCAAGACTATTCTTGTCACATACAATCTGCTAGAAAGGCAAGTATATACAAGCATTTACCAGTACTAAGTAATCTTGGGAAGCTGACCAGTCTCTCCATGCCAAGGCGAATTACATAAATTCATTGTACTTTCTCATCCTCAGCACTAAATTGTAGCTTTCTACTTTACATGACAAATCAATGCCTGAATCAGGGTTTCATTGTGAAGTAGAATCTTCACAGTTTCAGGTCCCAGATAGTGCAGTTTTGCAATCTAAGCTACAAGGTCAATGTAAATATGTTGTTTTAAGAAACTAACCTGAAGAAAGGATTTTGGAGCATGTTCCCAATGGAAAGGACTAAAGTAAACAGCTTATAGACTTGGGACCTACTGTACTCTGCCCCCTGTCCAGCTGGAAGTCAGGGCTGGAGAAGTAGGGTTGAACCAGAGGATACTGCTTGCAAGCTCAGAAGCAGAGAGCTCAGTGGAAATCAGGGAAGAGGCTGTGTAAGGGGATGCCTGAGCAAAAAAAAAGCTCAAAATAGAGAAAAACCCCAGGATTTTTAGACTCCATCTATTGTAATGACAGTCTAATTCAGCTTCAAACCCAGTATAGTATTCTGAGGCTATGCCATAATAGCTAATTTGCTTGTAAATGGAAGTTAGTAATGCTTTATGTGCGACTTCCCACATCTAGATAGCAATTTTATCTCCATTTGTGAAGAAATTCTCTGTAAAGAACGCCATGAAGTAAAAGCTCCTCCTCACTCTTTCTCAAATCCTTTGAGTATGAAATTGGCTTGAAGATATATTTGTTTTGAAGCACACAATTTATCTTTCCCCCGTCACTGCAATTCTAAGATACTTTTATTAGCTTTCTATACCCAGAAGAAAATCAGGTTTGCTTTAGTTTTTGGAATGATCTGATCAATGTTCATTTCTGATACACATGAGAAAGCCAGTTTTTCCCTATGAATAAAGGATTTGTTATAAAATACGGGGCTCATTTTCAATGCATCAAAACCACAGATGTATATGCGTATTGGCATCTGTATTGATTCAGATCGTCTTTTCCTATCTGTGTGAGACCCAAATCTTCCAAGGCAGAAAACCACTATTGTGTGAAATACTGGCACTGTAGGATAAATAGAATTAGCACCTCATTAATGCCAAGTCAGTTGAACAAACTCTTGTTCTCTCTGAAAAAAGAAAACGTGGGAGCAAACAAACAGCAAAACACAATAACCCTGCCAGTCATCGTGGAGAATGCTGCTGCTCTGTGTGCTGAAATGGTGCTGCTTTGTTTGCAAGAGCACTCATGGTGTGTATAAAAGTCATGACCCTGGGAGTTGCATTTCACTGCATCATTTCCAACCATGCTGATCCTTACAGGGATGGATGAGGCTGGTAAAGCTGTTGCCATTATCCCAAAAAGCCACAAGGTGTGTCTGTCCATAGGCAGTCAGTGTTTGCCGTGTGGTGATGACGTTTAGTGAGATTCTGTTCCGAAATACAGCCAAGCGATAGGCAGGGTTTAGAGACCATCCTTCAGCAGTGAAGCTGTAGGTCCAGAAAGTATCCTACCTTTCCCAAGCTCGATTTCCTTTATTTGTCATCACTGAACCAGGGAGCAGGAGCAGTGGGGAGTCCAAAGTGCCAGGGACAAAAGCTTAATTGTCCTTGCTGTTGTGCTGCTGTTATCCTTCGGCGCAGCACATTCTTCAGAGGGTGAGGGTGTGCTCTCTCCCTAGTCCTGATAGTCATTCACCAGGTTCAATATTTTGATTGCAGCTTTCAGCATGACAGATAAATTTGCCTCCTTTGAGCGAAATCTGGGATTAAAGGGACACAATGGTTTGATGAATAATCCAGCAAATCTGTTTAATCTTTTCCTGCATACAGATCAACAGCCAATTTATAGAGGATTTGTTCATTTAAGTCAGAAGACTCGGGAACAATAGGTATCATCTTCTTTATTGGATGATTGGAGGTGTATAAATATATGTATAATCTCTCTCCACCGAAGACACCCCAACATGGTGCTGGTTTACTGACAAAGCGATTCAAAAAATAATTGAAAATCTGTATTAGAGTTTTCTCCCAGGTTAGGTCAGTTTACGAAGCAGAAAGTACCAGACAGTTACTGGATTAGAACATTACCTTGTTATTGTGATAATTAAAATAATTTAAAACAAGAAAACAAGCATGGCCTCTTGCAGTTGAGCAAAGCCTGCCTTCAGGGCTGAAAGCAGGGCTCAAAAATCAACATATAAGTGAACGTGCTTGGAGGTGGAGCTGCTGCGGGCACCATCCCCTTGCAGGAAGCCAGGCACATATCATGGGGAAGAGCTTAGGATGCTTCTGAGGCGGTGCAGCAAGATGTAATCAAATTAGGGCTTTTTTTGAAATGTTGGTGCTAATAATAGCATTAACTTGCTCAGCATTCTGGTGTTTAGTGACACTTGTCTGTGGCACATCCCAGGGAGTTGAGCCCTTTCTAGCTTTCTTCCCTCCCTCTTCCCCCCCTTTCAGAAGGGCTCCCCAAGAGTTTTGTTGTTTGTCTGGCAGAACTGGGGCAAGATGACTTTTGCAGACCCAGTGGCAGTGAGTGCTTTGAGGAGCAGCTGGCAGGAGGTCCCAGAAGCTGGCGCGCTGCTCCTTCTGCACAGTCACTGGGCAGATTGCTCCCAAAGTTTTACTCATCCATGCTGGCCCAAGGCCTAGGGAGACACAGCTCCAAAGCAAGGTACCCTTGTGGAGGAGTGGGGGCTGGGAAGGGGAGGAGGAGGAGGATGCACAAAGAGGAAGAAGAGACTCTGCGTCACTGCAAAGGATTTGAATTTAGAAAAAAAATCCTACATAACCTAAGATGTAGAATTGACTTTAAAAAAATGCATCAGTACCTTGTTTAATAGGGTTCTACTGCAGACCTGTTTCTAGATGTACTTCTGACCACGCATTATATATTCTACATTAAGAATTTTTTGATTTAATTTTGCAGAGGAAATGTGTTTCTTAATGGTAAATAACATGTCTCGGGGTTTGTACCGATAAGTGTCGTTCAAATGTCGTGGTTGAATCATAGCAAGGAAGTTCAGCAGTTCAGAGCCTCAACAAGATACAGAAGAAAAGACAAAATTTGGATTCACTCCTGCTTTTTTAGGTATGAGGCTGAGTGAATGCCAAGCCCAGATAGGCTGGCTGTCTAGGTTATTAAAATGGTTGGGCTTACGCTATTTGCAGGAAAGAGAAATATCGCCAGATAACGTGTTGGTTTTGAGGCATTTCATCTGCTTTAAATCTCAGTTTGGAAATTCCTTCTTTGAGAGAGAAGAGGGAGAGTTTCTCTTATGCAACATGTATTTCCCAAGGTCTCTGCTGCTTCTCTTCATTCCCTGCAGTTGTCAAAGATTTGAAACACTGCCCCATAGTGAAGAAGACACTAAATAAAAAATGATAGTCCCTGGTGATGGCACCTGGGGAGTTTATCAACTTTGATTATCTCATCTGAGGGCAGGAAATGTAGATTTGAACTCATGGCAGAGAGGAGTCCCCTGGTCTTTCTGCGCCCTTGCAGCTATCAGGCCCTGTGGTTTGTTTTACAGGTCTAGGGACTAAGTTCTCTCCTTAGGTGGCAGTTTAGAAGTGAGGCACTTTCATTAGTGCCTCTGCCTTACTCATTCTATTTTTCCCAGCTGCTGATGTGTTTGGGAGCTGCATTCTAGGTGAATTTCACACTAATCATAAACCAGCCTGTTGTTTCAGTGCTGATTGTGTTCCTGAGCCCGACCAGTCCTGTAGGGTCTTGGGGGACACAGGTGGGTGGGCAGGAGGGTGCCCATGCTGAGGACATGAATTGTGAGGATGTTCCTCCCTGGCATCCTGGAGAGAGCACGTGGAGGGTGTGGCTGGCTGGGGACCTCCTGAGCACCACTGCTGGTGAGACTCCACAGGTGGCATCACACCTGCTTCTATGTGGTGGGATTGCTCTGCTGTGCTTCCATTCGGTCCTTGTCGGCTTTCTCACATCACCCTGAGAAGTTTTTGAAACCAGGGCTAGGGTTGATCTGTGTTTGAAACGAAGTGACCTTAATAATTTACATAATGTTGCGTTTTTTTCCTTAAAATAATACCCAGCTCAGAATCCACAAAGCCTTCTTGCTTGTGCTCTCAAGTGCTTGGATCTGTTAGGAGAACACTTGTGCATTTTGCATAGACATATATGTGGGGTAAACCTCAAAAGAAATGCCATAGCTTGCAAACACGTTTGCTTTGTACAGCACAGAAGTAGAAAACCTCAAAGATTCTGCTCCAAGATTTCAACTGTTTTCACACAGGATAGAAAATCCTTAACAGACACCTCATGGACAAGGAAGTCCGTGTCTCCTGTCACACAGCTGGCCAAAAAGGTGCCTCTGTGTCAGCAGTATTGTATCCAAACAAATGGAGTTCTGAAAACTGGGCTCTGATCCCTTTGGCAAAGTCTTCACCCATTTGTTAATGGAATTAGAGTCAATGAAGCTGTGATACTGTAGTTACAGGGTAAGAGAACCCAGCCTTTTCAATATGTTCTGGATAAACTTAGAATTTTGACAGAGATAAATATTGCAGTTTTGGCATTAATCTGAAGCTCTGTGTGAACTACTTGATCTTTCTGAGTCTTATAAAAATAAAGTTGGAAACCTTGAAAAAAGTTCATGACTTGGGTGTTTCAAAGGCTTGCTGTAAATATGACAGCAAAAGTGTTCTGCTGTGGTGTTTCAACACTTCTCAGTTTCGTTGTGGAAGGTGACAAGCAAAAAAAGAATGGTATAAATGTTTCGAGTGTTTTTAAATACATGGTTAAGGTTTGGTTCTTTGCATGATAAAAAACCTGTTTCGGATTCAGTGTGAGAATAGCTTAACTTATGTCCAAAAAAAAAAAAAGCCATTTTGATGTATGTATCACCTGGGGAATCTTTCAAATTTCAGTTTGCAAAAGTTAATTAAGACTTCAGCATCATAATACCATCACAAGGCCTTGTGCTATCATGTCTTTCCAAAGGTTGAAGCATTAATGAGGAATGAAAACAGATTAACTGCAAATCCAGGGTGCGTTGTTAATTGCCCCCTCAAAGTAACGAGTTCACATAACTAAACACCTAGTTTAGTTAAGAACAGGAATATGCATTTCCAAAGCTACTTCGGAAATATATTTTATCCAATTCAGAAGCCAAAGACCTCTTGCACAGAATTAACCTTGGATAAATGTAAAACTCTATAAGAATAACATGATATAAATTCTTCACAGCGTTCTTCCTAACCAGGAACAGAAAAACACTTGGTTATTTTTAGTAGGACAAGCAGTTTGGGATCGTGGCCAGTAAAAGCAGAGCAGGACTTCCGTCCTTTGCAGAGGAAAAATGACAATTCAAAAGTGAGTGTAGGTTGTAGGCATTGATTTCTGAAGAACACAGGCAGCTGATGAATTTTGTACAGAAGAATATGCTTGGGAAAACAAGAATCTCTTTGAAGTTCTTTTTTATTGCTGCAGTGTGAGAATCTGGGGTAGCTCAGAGTGCGTCACTCATGGATACCTTTCTATCTGGATCAGAAGATACAATTTTAAGAGATTTTTCAGACTAGGGACTTTTTTGAAAAAAAAATAACCAACTTGCAAAATGTGTTTCTTTACTTAATGGCTGGTAAATTCACATGATTTAAAAATATACACTGAGTTCAATTTTTCACTTTGGAGTTGTGGTTCATATTGTTTTTTTCGGAACACTTGAGCATCAGTACTGCATCTTGTGACGGCCCTTGACTAGCTTCCAGGCTAGGACATTTGCATATTAATCCCAAAATATGATGAGCAGTGTTTGAAATCGGGGGTGGTGATCCTACCAAACTCCATTAAAGAAGAGTTCAACTCCAGTCCAGTCACCATTTTCTGTGTAGTTAAAAACTGAAGTGAGCACAACAGCCTGATGTAGTGCAGGGTGTGTGTTTGGGGTCCAGCCCTTAGGAGGGGACACAATGCTTGGCTTTCAGCTTTAGTGAAGTGAGGTGGTCTCTGCCTGGCCCTGTCAGGTGATGTGTTCATTGTGAGGGGTGTATCTCATGGGCATGAATAGGGAGAGGGTGCAGAAGTGGAAATACAAGTATTGCCTGTTTTCACAGCACATCCTTGGCTTCCCCTTGTGGTCGCTTCCCAGGCATTTCATTCCCTGGGTCGCAGTGGTTTCCAGCACTGAGTGAATGTTATGCTGGTTCCTTACATGCATGCACAAGTAAATCCTATTTGGTGGTTTGCTGCCTCTCGAGGTGGCAAACAAGCCTTTTGTTCCCAAGCAAGATCTTTCACTGTTGGATGAAAAATGGAATATACGGGAAATTAGTTCAGCTGAACAGCAAAGTTCTGTCAAGGGGAAAATTTTCACACTGAAAGTCTGTCATGAAATATGAGTTATTATGATGGGTGAATTTACAAATTGCTGTCAAACTGGTGCTGAATGATGTTAATATGGCTGTTCAGGGTAGCGCACATTTAATTATTAACCAATGCCATTATTTCTTCTGGGTCTATATATGTTTATTTAGTGTGCTTCTGCTACTGGGATTTTCAAGCAGCTATGTCAATACAAAGCCTTCTCTGAATCTGGAGCTGAGGAATTTTGTCTATGTCACATTCCCCAGGAGATCATGCTACTACTACAGCTAAAAAAGCCAACCAAACAACACCTCCAACCCCATACAAAGGTGTAAAACAGTATCAGTTTGTTGTGGGTAAAACACTACAGGTAATACATGAAGAACAGTAAATTTCTGCCCTTCAGAACATGTCTTTCTGTGGGATGGACATCTGCACTTCTGTGTGCATCAGTCTTGAGCTGAATTTCTTTCAATTAAATACACTGAGAATTCAGTGCAATTCAATGTGAATAACTTCAGACCACAGCCAGGGGCTGGGGGCATATTATCATCTTCCCAAAATTTTGAATTGCAGTTTTACCACTTACTTGTGGGATGGCTTTGTCAGGCTTACACTAACAGTGTGGAGCTTTGATTTTTTCCAACAAAATTTTGCAAGTTCTCCTTCTTGTACATTTTATTCTGTGTCCCTCTATTTTTTCTTCCTATTCAAAATGCTAATTAATTTATATGTCTTTGGAAAACCATTGAAATTTAAGCTAAATGAAAAAGAATAAAACATAAATCCTTTTTCTTTTGAAATTACTGATCTGAAATATTTACCAATACCTTCAATGCTTTCATGTCTGGTTTTGCCATTAGTGGAATTTATCCTCGTGTCACAACACTGTGTGTAGGTACAGTTCTGGGAGGAGCTGACAGGGCTCTTGGAGGTCTGAACAGGGGAAGACAGGCTGGATGCACTTTGCTCTGAGTGTTACTCAGTGACACATTAGTGCAGTGTTACATACAGAGGTGACGTAGGTTTGTTTAAGATGCTCCTGAAAAGATGGTGAGGTTGTGCAAAGTGCCAGAAAGATTATTCATGGAGGGGAGAGATTATTCATATATAATGTGGAAGCTGTTAAAAATGATGTCTGCATTATAATTCATACATAAACAATATTTTGCTTTGTCTTGAGCTATGAGCTGCCTTGAAATGCCCCGACTCATGCTGCAAGCACAGGCCTTGCACACCACTGGCAGGGTTTGGTGCATGGATTTAATCAGTGGTTCTGGTGACTGAACTTGCTGCTCGTTAACTGCTGGACAGCCCATTAATTTTTCAATGAACTTTTCTTCCTTGCCTTCCAGGTTTATGATGAATGTGACTTGGGAAGGTAGAGATTTGTCCTTCACAGCAGATGGTTACCAGGCACACCCAAGGCTGGTGGTGATCGTGCTGAACAACGAGCGGGAATGGGAAAAGGTGAGCGCTGCTCTGGGCGTGGGAGGTGCTGAGGGACGGGGAGAGGGATAAATGTCACACATGTCAATGATTCTGCTCTAGCAGCTTCGTCACAGCACTGCAGAAAAGATAATTTTACACAGTCCTGACTATGTCTGATGAGTTTTAACAGGGAAAGCAACAGAGCAGTGAAGAAAAGCCATGTGGATTTCAGATTTCTGTGAAGCACACCTTGCATTTCCAGTTCTTCTTGCAATTTAGTAAAATAAAATGGGTAACTGAAAAATGTCCAAAAGCTTGGTCCTCAGCCACTTAAATTTGGATGGATTTTTATATCTTGAAAATTCCAGTCCTTTTATTTGCTTGATTTTGTATTTTTTGATGTATTTTATAGTAGAAGTAGACTTTTTTAAAAAACCGTGACGTTCCTGTTGAATTGGAGGATAATCCTGTCAATATTTGCCTAAAAAATTCAGAATCTTGACTAGTCCAGGTAGACAAGTGATTCCACACACTTCTATATAGACTAGAAGGCAAAATGTCTTAACATCAAGGTTAATCATATATGCAAGTAATAAATGAAAAAGTTTATCACAAGCATATTTTCCTTAAAACTCCAGTGTCAGCCTGTGATTGTTTTTGCTCTGAGTTTTGCAGGCTGTGGCCCTATGTTTTAAAAAATTGTTTTAAGAAACTGTTTGTAAAATAAGGCTGTAAGAAAACATACATCTCTATCATCCACCAGTTTTATTTTAAACTCATGAAACATGATTCTGCATTATCTAAATTGCTGCTGAAATTTATGAATTCTTTTTGTTATAGTTCTAAAAACCCATTAAATCAACTTAAAACTCCAGTTTATAAGACTACACGACTCTTCGTGATGATGAATAATAATGACAAAATCTGAATTACTGAAGGACATCTCAATAAATATGCAAGTCATGCAAAAACACAGAAAGTAGTCCTAGATTATGCTGTGTATTTCTTTATGTTCATTTGATGCAAATTTAATTCTCTGGATAAATTTAATCCTCTCCAAATGTGTCAATCTGAATCTTTGGAGGAATCATTTGCTCACTGACTGTTATGAAAATTTCTTACCCTATTTTAAAATTCTTCAACAGTCTGCATATCATATATAATGTTCTGGAAAAAATGTTATACTGCTTGGGGAATATTGTTGGTATGAGGTGCCAAAGGAAGAAAATGCTCAAAGAGGCAGCCAACAATGCTTATGTTAAAATAATTTCATACATTTTGTACCTTGAAACTTCTCTAATGAGACCATTCAAAGCACAAGGAGAGATGGGTTTGATGTTTTTGAAAAATGAGCTAACAGCAGCAAAGAAACACTTCATATATGAACCAACATTATTTCCAAGAAATAACTTGGGCCTGTTTTAACCTTCAAGTGACTTCCCTATCAGAGAACGAGGATTTGGGGCAGGTTGTGCTGTGCCTGCCCACGGGTGTTGTACAGCAGCAGTGCCCACCCCTCCTGCAGTGCTGGGCTGAGGGGCTCTCTGGAGGCTCATCCTTACTTTGTCTGTGCAGTTTTCCAGCTGTAAATCCCTTCCTGCTCATTGCCAGGTTTGAGGGGCTTCTAGGAGGAAGAACAAAAGCTGATGTGTGTGATGGTGTGTGGCCGCTGCTCTGGAGCCCTGCTGGTGGCAGGCCAGGCGAGGTGCGTGGGCAGGGCAGCCTGGGCAGCTCTGCTGCTGCTGCTCCAGCACCGGGCTGCGGGAAGGGCGCCAGGTTTAATTAGGAATTGTGTCAGAGGGGAGAAGTGAAAGGCGGCCAAGAACGCTCTGTCACCACCAGAGTTATTCTTCTGACCACAGGCTGATCCCTGCCTCTGTGGATGAGGACAAGTAAACTGACTAATCAATTATCCTGGCAAGCTGGACGTAGCTCTTGGCTGTCTGGGCACACCCCACATCTTTTCAGCACAATGTCACTGCACTTCAGCTCCGTTGACTTAGAGATTGAGAAGGCCCTTCCTTTCCACATGGTTTACTTGAACAGCTCTCGTTGTCTCAATGTTCTCTCCAAGTTGCACGTTTTACCCCATATCTCTTAGGCAATTTCTTTCCTCTTGTTCCTTTCTTCTTGAGCTGTTTTGCTCAATTTCAAAACTGTCAAAGTTACTCATCTGAGGTCTAACATTTGCTGCTCTGAGTTTCCAGACAGGCACGTGCTGCTTCTTTCTCTTACAGTGTAGCAGGGAGTATCACACAATGGTTTTATTGAAGTCTTATTAAATATCGGCAATCCTATATGGAAAAGATCAAGACTTAGTATCTAATTAAATGATTTACTCATGTGCAAAAATGACAATGCAACAGCCTGTTAATCCTCATAATGTAACTAATGTACATATTACAAGTAGCTACTTTATTATTTATGTAGAAAGAGTAATTGTGGTTTAGGTGAAGGCTTTTTTACTTGGTATTATCCTGAAAAGTCAAGATTTATCATTAAAACAATTTTTCTTTGGCTTTAATCTGCTTTTACTCAAAATCAATTTTCCCTTAGTTTCAGAATTTATATACTTCACTTAAAGCTTGAGGTTATAGAGAAGCCATTAACCATAGCTGGGGAGCATATATCTCACCCCTTGGAAAATAGGTTCTTTTTTCTTTACAAGTGACTCAGTATTGAAACTTTGAGGTGATAACTTCACGTGTAAATGAGTTGACTGAGGGGTTTATCCCATATCAGATGCTGAAAAAAGCTGTTTGGATGATAATAGTTTGAAGACTGAAAAATCACTTTTTGGGCATGTTTCACAGGCATCCAGCAAGATATTTTGACAGATCCTAAAGCAGCTACTCAAACTTCTGACACCAACATTCATATACTTGCTGCTGATCTTGACAAGCAAAGGGGATGCTGTTCTCAGGCAAGAGATTTTTAAGAAGACAATCTTAATATGCTTGTTAAAGTGAAACTTGATAAATTTACCACAGTTAACAGTATTACCCAAGTATCACCAAAGTGCTGCAGGATCACTGTGCTGGTGCTCAACAACCCTCAGAGGTTCAGCAGCCCCAGCTGCAGCTCCCCTGTTAATGTTACCTCAGAGAGGTGGGACCTGAGTGTCCCACCTGGCCCATCAACTTCACTGAGCTGCCAATTTCACACGCTGCTAGTCTGGCTTTTTTTTTTTTTTAATAGTATTTTTTTAAATGTGGAAATAAACCAAATCAATCCAATATTAAAATAATATACTAGAATATGATGAGCAGCGCAAAAGTAGGCAGTTTAATTAGCAGTGCATATCACATATTTTAAGTAAGGTGGGGAGGACTGTATTTAAAGATGAGTGTGTTCCCTGTGTAAAGATGAGTTCCAGGGTAAAAACAATTTTCATTGGTGCTCCCAGGTAGATACAGATAAAATTATCATGGTGGTCTGTATTCTGGGTGAATTTGTGTGTTACATGGCACAATTCCTAATTAAACACCACTGCAAGAACTGTTGCTTACATCCACGTTTACTCTAAACAGAGCCTGTCATCTTTAACTTTCTACTAGTGCAGGATTTAATGCAGAACTTGATTTTGCTCTGATTAAGTTGCATATGCCAGATTTACAAGCTCTGTATGGGGTTGTACACATTTGTATCTGAGTAGGAACGAGTGGGCAGAGGGTGCGTGATTCCTGCCTGGAATAAATGAACCAAGGTCTTCACAGAGAGCTCCATCTGGCTACCAACATCCACCGTCACATAGCCCAGAAAAAGCAGCTTCTGGATCTGACTGTGGAGCTGACTTCACTGGGCAGGAGCTGAGAAACCCAGCACTTGGGCAGAGTTCTGATAACTTTTTGTCAGAGTACTGTGGGGATAAAAAAATCAGTGAGGTGCTCCAGGGTAATTTCTTGTGAAATCTCAATTGGTTTGAGCAAGGGTCATGACAGCTGAGGGTTCCTTGTGTCTCATCATAGACGTTCCCTAACACTTGTGAGGAAATGCAGATATTTTAACTAGAACAGATGAAATTGCCTGAGCTAATCATCTGTTTGCTGGGGTGTCTTTTGTCTGTAGCTCTGTGTTGTAATGTGATATATTCTTTTTGCCCATAGCAGAAGCAGCAGCGTGCTTTTTAACATCTATTGGGTTGTCATTCCCTGTATTCTATCCTTGTTGTTTTGTGTATTTAGTCTTCCTGTAAATATGCCTATCCTGACACTTAGTGTCGGCTGAAAATTGCGTATTGTTTCTGTATCAGTGAGCTTTTGCCTAGCCTAAAGGCCTTTCCTTTGACCTTTACTGTGCTGAGTTGTTTGAGTTGCACCAATTATTATGCAGCATTTCTTAAATCATCCAAGGAGGATGGATCCCACCTCTTTGCTGATGTAAGGGAGTCACAACTCCCATGGAAAGCAGAGGTGGCATGCTTTGCCCCTGGAAGGAGCTGTCAATTTGCTTGGCTCTCTTCCTTTCTAATGACATAATCAGCTCATAAAATGGCTCCTCTGGCATAAGTCTGAACTCTGGAGCTTCACAGTTATCTGGGACGTTGCCCAGAACCAAAACTGTACCAGCCACTGAGGATTTGGTGAATGCTAATTAATAATTCTGTATTAAAAAATGAGGCTGCAGGAGGTGGTAGCTTTTCTTTCTCCTCCTGTTTGTTTATAATCTCTCTGGGTCCTGTGTTTTCCTTGGAGCCCTGCTCGTCACAGGACTGGTGCCTTCCTAATGGCGTCAGCAGCAGCTGTGAGGGAAGGGCAGGACATTTACATTCCCCATATGAGATTTTGCAGCAAATTTAGAAAACTTCAAAGTCTTTAAATGGATGTCTTCAAACCATCCAGGACTGTAAAACACTTCTTATAAATAAGACATGGAATATTTTGTCATTTAAATTTAGAGTGCCATTGTGAAATACAGACCTTCAGAAACATAAAGTGACACAAAGGTTTGCAGCAGAAGGTGTACAGCAGATGCTGTGTCGGGAGGAAGGGTTTTGCTCTTGTGCTTTGTTCTGCAGCTGTTATTGCTAACCTGATAAACTCTTAGCTTTTTAGTTATTGATTTAAAGCTTCCATAGTAGCTCTTCCTCTTAGGTGGAAAAGTGTACTGAAAAAATAGTAGTAAATATTTTTTCAATAAAGCAAGATGGGTTAGATTTTGTATTTGCTCAGCACTATTTTCTTAACAGGGACAGCTCAAAAAGTATGTTTTGCAATGTATGTGAGTCTAATGTAAAAGGAGCATCCCTGAAAATCTTCCTCTTTTCAAAGGTTTGGCTGGGTAGTCCTGGGAGTGCATTTAGTATCCCTGTTGTCATGTAACATTTTTTCTTACAAAGGGATGATGAGTGTGTGCTGTGTACAGTTCCCATCTGCTGGGAGGAGGGTGACAGGACCGAGGTATTTGTTTGTTTTTGGTGAGATATGCCACTGTGACAGACTCTCTTTCCGTGCCAACACTGGCATACAAGGAAGCTCTGCTCAGGGTCTGGCCTTGCTGTTTTTCTCTGGTGTGATGGCCTCTGTGAGGGTGTGTGAACAGGATTGTGTCAATCATCCTTACATTGTTCAGAGGCTGCTTTAGGATGCAGCGGGAGGGGGACTCTGAGGTACAGCACTGTGCAGGTGTCTGTGTGCCTTTGGCTGCCACACAGAAACACACCAAATTCTTCATTACCACTCTCCTTGGCCACAATCGTCCAAAGACAACGAGGCTTGGATGAGGTGGTCAAAACACATGTGCCAGAGTCAGATGTAAGGTGCTTTAGGCAACGGTGGATGAGATGAGCACCCTGTGACAGCTAATTCAGTCTGACTTCAAACAAGCTATTCCATGCTCTCAGCTATTTTCCCCTTTCCTTCCTGCATCTTGTAAAGATTAAACCAAAGAGAATATTTCAGACTGCATGTGAAGTGGGAGAAAATAGAAAAAATGTGCAAGTTCAAAAGAAATGCAATGGTTATGTATACCACTGCATGTTTAAACTTGAAGAGTTTTGCACCTACAGTAGTGAATCAAGGGTTTGATTCACTACTGAAACTGCATTTTTCATGTAATTTCCATTCTTTTGGCCATAAATGATGCTTTCTATGGTTTGTGACCCAATCTGTCCCAAAAATGTTTCTATTGCCCTTTTTTTCCAGTGGGGGCCACCTTCTGTATTTCTCTGGGATCGAGACCATATTATTATCATCAGTATAACAAGGAATGACAGAAATTTTTCATAAGTCTCTGACTATTTTGTGGCATTTCTATACAGTACAGTAAATGTATATGCATGCACTTTTGGACAGTTCTGTAATGGAGCATGTCTGCATTTTTAGCTTAGTGTTACCCTCAGCTTGAATTTTCTTTTAAAAACAATGTTTGGCTTACAAAGACATACTTCTGGGTTTATTACTTCAACACAGCAGTTTTATAGATGCAACTCTCAAAAGAAATTAGCATTTCCCCAGATCCAGGTGTTTAAAAATGTGTCTGGTTATATCCTCCTCAGAACAGTAAAATGGAGTTGCTCCCATTGAAGTGGGAAGAATATCAGGGTTCTTCTGCTGACAACACCAAAGCAGTCACTGTGGTTTTGGTAGGGCAGGTGACCCATTGGGGTGGTTCTTGTTCGTCCCTGTGACAGGGATGCAGATGCTGGGGGTGGCTGGCAGTGGGATGTGCCTTGGGATCAGGGGTGGCTGGCAGAGGGATGTGCTTCGGGATCAGGGGTGGCTGGCAGAGGGATGTGCTTTGGGATCAGGGGTGGCTGGCAGAGAGATGTGCTTCAGGATCAGGGGGTGGCTGGAGGGATGTGCTTCGGGATCAGGGGTGGCTGGCAGAGAGATGTGCTTCGGGATCAGGGGGTGGCTGGAGGGATGTGCTTCGGTATCAGGGTGGCTGGCAGTGGGATGTGCTTTGGGATCAGGGGTGGCTGGCAGTGGGATGTGATTTGGGATCAGGGGTGCCTGGCAGTGGGATGTGCTTCGGGATCAGGGGTGGCTGGCAGTGGGATGTGCTTCGGGATCAGGGGTGGCTGGCAGTGGGATGTGCTTCGGGATCAGGGGTGGCTGGCAGTGGGATGTGCTTTGGGATCAGGATCTGCCTCCTCCCAGCATCCTGCACTGAGCAGTTTGGGAAGGCAGGGCTGCCGCTGCTCCGGTCCTGACCACACAAACGCCATCACATTTCCTTCCGATGCTTGGGATAGGCAGACGGTTGGGCACATTTTCCACTTCTGAAATCCATCGTCTTCCTTGGCACGTTTGCTGTTTGTCTGAGGTCCTGGGCTGGCTGGAATCCTCCCCGTTCCAGATGGCCAGTTCCATGTTGTACTCGGGGCTGTGACGACACCGTGTAAGCTCACGTAAACCAGCACGCACTGCTGTCACTACACTACGCACCATACCTTGACAATTAAACCAGTTTATTTATAGAAAAAATAGATTGTTTCCCTGTATCTGAACTAGCTTTTCTCCTAAAGGCATCGGTCCACTGTGTTTTCTTAAATTTCATGCTAGAAATGTACATAAAGAGTAATCATACATACAATTCCCATTGATTTGAGTGAGAATTCCTACTTCCCTTGAGTTATTTTGAATTTCCTAATTTAAGTGAGTAGAGATTTGCCGTTTCTGCCTCCTACATTAAAGTTTAGTAAAACATCTTGGCTTATAGGATGGAAAGGAAACTGCAAAGGTCATGTGCTTATAGGCTTCCCTAAATAGAAATGGATATAAATCATGTTCTTTGGGAATTTTTGTGATTAACTTTCAAGCTGTTAGAAGACAGAATGTAGGTGACAATTTTTAAATTTTTTTAAGGACCTGAATCTCTTATTGTACTGTTAATTCCCACCATTTTCCTTGCAAAAGAAATATTTTAACGGTCTTATGATTATGTTGTCATTTGTTTAGCTTAAGCAACTCAAGAATTATTAAAATGCATTAGGTTATAAATTATGTGGATTGCTAGCTCATTTATATTATCTGTCATCAGATAAAACATGTAATTAGATTTGTGGATAGAAAGTAGTTAAACAATCTGAGGAGGAAAACACTAGACTCAAAAATATTTAAATCAAACCTCCTTCTGGTGAGCTGGAAATTGAGGAAAATGTGGGTTAATTTAGAAGGGATATTTTATAATAGTAAATAAGCTGGCAATTTTCATGTGCAGTGGGGTTTGCTTTCTTAAACCTACCCAACAGTTGGCATTACTAAAGCAGGATAAATTAGTTATTTCTAATGAGAACTATTTCTAATAAAAATTCTTACTAAAAATGTGGTTTGGTCTGGCTCTGATGGAACCCTGGATAAAGGCTTTCACAATGGCTTTTCAATATATAAGAACAGAAGAGTCTTCTCTTTGGGGAGATACAGAAATGACATTATGGTATTTTGGTTATTGGTCAGATGTGAGTGTGGATTAGGGTTTTTGTTTGGGGTTGGTGGGGGTTGGTTCGTTGACTTTTTTTGTGTTTGGTTTTTTTTTTTTTTATTTAAGTAATTTTTTATTTCTTCAAATGGATCCTGGTTACAAATAGAGTATCTGGTTGCTTTTATGGCTCAAGTAAAAATGCTGAATGTCAAATTTTAGTGCACCTATAGCCACGTGATAGATAGTGTTAACTGATGACATCCAGTCTGTATAAAACAGTTACCTATTAAAATAAGGTTACCTTATCTGTCTTTACCTCCATGCATTTTCTCATTTCATGCAATTACTAATGAATTTAAAAGTAATTTTAACAACAAAACCCCAAAACAACTGTCCTGGCCATGTAATTCCCTGTGCCTGTGTCCCAGCACGTTTAATATTGGATCCCCTTTGTGAAACACCAGCAAGCAGCTCTCAGCAGCCTGTGGATCTTGGCCTTTCAGGTGGGGAAGTGGGAGAACAACTCCCTGAGCCTGAAGTACTCAGTGTGGCCAAGGTACAGCTCCTTCGCAGACAGCGACCCCGACGACAACCACCTGAGCATTGTCACCCTGGAGGAGGCTCCCTTTGTCATTGTTGAGGATGTGGATCCTCTGATGGAAAGCTGCCAAAAAAACACCGTGCCATGCCGGAAATTTGTCAAACTTAAGTGAGTAAATACACAGCGTTCCCTTTTTTTCCTGACTGCAAAATATAGTCCTCTATTTTCTCATTATTTCCTTCCTTCCTTCCTTCTGCCCTTCCTTCTCCCGCATGGTATGCTCTTTGCACATCCTTCTTTTTAAAAAGTTGAAAGGTTCTGGTTATACACGTGTAAGTCACATTGAATTATTAACAAGATAGTAAGTAAATTCAAAGTCAATGAGAATTAGCCCTTTTCAGTCACATGGAAGAAGATTGTGTTCCAAAATGGGACTGTTCTAATGAGCTGTCTTTGAATTGTTTCCAGTTATGTTGAGATATGCCTGCCTTCATTAGTCTGTAACAATTTGAAAATGCCTCCTAATGAAAATGTAAGTTTATGTTGAAATTTGCTATAGAAAAGCTACTCCAGCATAAAATACCACTGTGACTTACTATCAAGAGAAAAGTCCCCTCCTTTCAGCGCTCCATAATTTTGGAGCAGTCATTAGAAATCTGTGGAAAAGTTTTCACTGCACACTTGTCAGTTGTGTTTCACCTGCTCTATGCTTTGATCTGTGTATTTATGAACTGAATATAACAGAATTTTTACTGCGCAGGTGTTAGGGAATATGATGCATGTTTCTGAAGATTTCCAGAGACTGCTAAATGGTTGTGTACATGCTTCCTGAAGTCCAGAGAAATTTACTTTTTTTACGTAACTGTACTTAGTGAAGTTCTAAACTAGTTTTATTTTAATTTTTAATTCTTCCGAAGACTCTAAGATATTGCCTTGCCTTCTGAAGATGCTTATACTGAAAGGTTCTAGAGGTCACAAAATGAACATTTCAGAAAAAAAAGATGAAGAGAAAACTTGCATCCTTGCACTTAAAGGCAGCCTGAAATTCACCTTCAAGTGCAGGGAAAGGTACACTTTAAGAAGATGCATCCATTTCCAGCACGGTGAACTGCTGTGCCTTTTTATAGCTTACATGTTCTTTAATTACCAAATGACATGTAGTCTGATGTCTTGAGAGTAAAAGTAATAAAAGTTTAATCTAATCCTAAGAGACAGATTAGTAAGAGCAGGCTGCATGTCTTGATGGAGCAGTGCAGTGCATTTGGCTGGATCCTGGAGTAGAAGGATGCCATGTGGGGTAACGTTATCTCTGTGTCTCACCAAGCAATCCTGTTGTGATTAACAGGAGCTGCAAACACCATATAACTATAAAAGCATCCTGTGGGTTATTTCCCCCTTGATTCAGAAAAACATAGTCACTCACAAGTATGGCAAAATGTTGTTTCACAGTGTGCTGTATCTTGCTGTTGTGCTGCCTCTGTTTCTCCCAGCAGGAACATTTATGTGTCTTTTCTGTTGACAGCAACAAAACTAATGAGGGAACTAATGTAAAAAAGTGCTGCAAAGGATTCTGCATTGATATCTTGAAGAAGTTGTCTAAAACGGTCAAGTTCACATATGACCTGTACTTGGTGACAAATGGGAAGCACGGCAAAAAAGTCAATAACGTGTGGAACGGAATGATTGGTGAAGTAAGTTCTCTTCTAGGTGAAAGAGCTCTTAAGTAAGAACCCAGCGATGTCTGGTTGAGCTCTTTTGGAGGAGTGAGGTGTCTCTGCTGAGTGACATTGGTGGTGTGTTCTCCCTGTGGATCAGGTGGTGTATCACCGGGCAGTGATGGCTGTGGGCTCGCTCACCATCAATGAGGAGCGTTCGGAAGTCGTTGACTTTTCGGTGCCGTTTGTCGAGACTGGGATCAGTGTCATGGTGTCACGGAGCAACGGCACGGTTTCACCATCTGCTTTTCTAGGTATGAGTCTCCAGCCCATCCAGATAACCTAATTGCATTTCTGTAGAGTTTGGTAGATTTAATTGTTTGTGAAGATACGTAGTACACGAACACATCTCTGTTGAGTTTTGAATTTTACATTAGGAAGTTTGTGCTGTGTTGGTGTGCTGATTAACGTGATCATTAGCACATGGAGATAATGCTGTTGTTTTCAAATGCTGAAAGTAAAAACCAGTGACAGCGATTTCAATATGAAAAAGAATCCCCTAAAATCTTCAGTTAGGAAAATTACATCCTCAACCTTGCTTCCTTACAAACTAATTTATGCTTGTTTAGCCCATCATAACTGGTTTAATATCTTTTTAATATTCACAAAATAATTGAAAAACCCATGGTAGAGTTGAAGAGCAACTTCCTTATCTTTAGATGTAATTTAAGGCTAGTTTGATAACAGTTACCTCTGGCTTCTGAACACCACCACACTGCTGCTCTGGTGAGCTGAGTGTTTTCTCCATTGATGCAGCTGAGCAGTGGAGGTACGGCAAAGAAATGAAAGGCTGGGCAGAGAGGAGGTGGGATATAGAAACAAAGACTCTGGGCTTCTTTCCTTGCATGGTTCTTGTTTCAGTTGTGCTTTTTTCCTTTTGTTATTTCCCTCTCCTCTTTTAGTATTTATAATCTCCTTTAGAATTTGGCCTGAGCTCACTGAAGCTGAAAAGAGAATGAGCCATGAGGTGGTTCAAAAGTGCCCAGAATGCTGTTATATTCTTCATAATGTATTTGGGCCCACTATTTTTAAAGATATCTTGTACAGGAACAGTGACACTAAAATAATTTAGTGGAAAAATAAAAAATCAGTATATTCCAGATATCTTAGGGCAGAGTTTAGAATGTTCAAGTCCATTGCATCAACAGTGAGGCCAGTTCTAAATTGCTAAGTGGCAGTTCTTCACTCCTCCTGAAGTTGCTCATAGACATTGAAGAGCAGATTAGTGGTGTAGTGTCAGATACAAGCAGGCAAATAATTGAGTTTTCTTACACAAGAATCGTCACTTAAACACAGAGCTTATTTCTCATATCTGTTGAATAAAAGCACATTACAGAGATGATGCAAGTAAATATAACACAGTGAGTAATCAAATAATTTCCCAAATATGGTGATACCTAAGCAGATTTTGTTGATGTTTGATATGAATGAAAGACTTTAAAGTGAAATTGCAAGAAACCGTACTTGTAATGAAAATACTCAGAAAGTATCTTTTCATTTCTTGGAGTCATTGAGTTGTAAAGTTCGTTTTTTAAATTGCAGTTGCAGCATGTTGAAATGACCATTGGAAATAAGTATTGGGGTGTTTTCTAAAGTGCAAGCGCAGTTCATTTTTTACTTATCTCTTAAAAACCTGTTTACAGCCACCATCAAAAGAGAAGCTGCTTTTGCGTTTTTCACAAGCAACAGTGTTATTAGATTTCTAAAATGCATTTAATGTTATTGGTTTAGTTGGAGGTGCATATAATTCAAAAGAAACAAAAATAACCCCTTCTCATAAAGATCTCTAAAATAGCTCTACTTTTGAAGAAATCTGATTTACTGCACCAATAAATCAAGTCTATGCTCTCAGAAGTATGTTGGTTTTTTCAGGGGTAGATGAAGCTGCCAGTTTGCTGGAATTGACTGTGTATTTTGATGAGGTGTGCGTAGTAGTAAAATGTTTTGCCTTGCAAAATACTATCAGGCAGATAACTGAATTTATTCACAGACTGATTTTGTTTCAATTAAGCGAATGTCTGAGAATAGAGTCATCTTACGTAATTCCTTTAGAAGGTTTTTAAAAAATCTGTCAAATACAATACTATTTTTAAAGAATAGCACTTGATTAGGGTTCCTGAAATATCTGGGTTTGTGAATTGTTTCTATGATTGTGGACAAGTACAGGATTTTGTGTGACTAGATTCTTCCAGTCAGTTGTTGTGTCCAATAGATCTGAGTAACCGATGGGCTGTGACAGCCTCTTCCTCGTTATCTGCCGTGTTCTGATTCTGATGTGCCTCCTTCAAATGCGAATTTTATCCGCCTTAAAACATTTCCACATTGTGCTAGAAATCATATATACTACACCTACAAATATATTTTTTATTGATTCTGTGGCGTTTTGGTTCAACTTCATTTAAACAACCAAATAAAAAAGGGAAACCTCAAATCTCCATTTCTATATTTTTCAGAGAGAGAGTTCATAGGTGAGGTCAGTTTTCTTTTCTGGAGGCATTGATGGAATAGAAAATCTATGCCCCTCTTTATTTAATGTATTCCTTAAGTATTGGTTTTGGTGGTGGGAGGTAAAACTCAAAGACATCTTTTTCCTTGCTTGATATTTTCCGTTGTCAGTCATTTGAAATGTACACTGACAAGTCATATATTAGTATTTTTCTGCCATATTATAGCTTTGCTGAAAATTCCTTTAAAACCTGCTGCTTGCCTGAGGGAAGTTCCCTTTCTGTCCTTTGAGAATCAAAGCACAGAGCTGAATGTGTAATTGGATCTCTGATATGACAGGAAGATCGACTTTGTTATTCAGTTGATTTTGTACTTGTTCAATCTTACTGCTTGCTATTCCAAATAGCTTTTTGTTTTCCTATTGCTTCCATTAATTCTCCACCTCATTACCAGACTCCTTAAATTATTAAAGAGAATTCTGCTTAAACTGTTTATAGCTCACTTTTGTGCATTGGCTTGTTTTGCCCTCTGCCTTATTTAGATTTTGACAAATTACCATTGCTGTTTCTACACTGTTGCTTTTGATAAGGGTTTTATCAGCTTTGCTTTCTTCTCTGAGAATTCTGTCAAAATTTTATGGTAGTTCTACATGAATTCCAATTTAATCCAGTTAATAACTGAATTCAGAAAATATTTTTTCGACTGTATTTGGCTACATAATGTCCTTTCCCTGGCTGCATCTACATAGATCTTTCTCTGCCTTTTACAAATTCTGTTGTTTTCCTAACTTTTCATTCTCTCTCAAACAAATAATTATAGTACTTGAAAGATCTTCCTACCTTGTCTTAAAAATAAAATAATTAATTGAAAAAAAATACTGCCCCTTTGCAGGAGGAAAACAGTTTTGTTTAAAATGTCCCTGCTTTGCCTTTTTAGGTACCATCCAAAATCACCAGTGGGGCTATTTGTTATTCGGTCTTGTCTTAGTTCCAAATTTCTGACGAAATCATAGCAAAGACAAAAGATGTCATGAGTTTTCTATGCTTGGGCACAAATTATCACATTTCATTCTATTCTGGGTGAATCATCTAAGTTTGGGGAATGCTCAGATTGGGCTGTTTGGCTTAGCACAACTCAGCTCTCACTCACAGTCCTTTCCTGCAGTGAGGGAAGATTTTTCAGTGATTCTAATCTTAAATTCAAAGAATGAAAAAGCTACAAGAGAAGAACTTCTTGGGCTTTCAAAAACAGGCAAAGCATTTGAACACACTAATTTTTTGTAATTTCAATTGTGTCTTGACTCTGTCCTAATTAGAAATAGTATACTAAGAGTTGTTTTCTCACACTTCGGAGCACGCTCACTCTTCAGAGCACGCTCACACTTGCTTTGTTTGCACAAGTTATGCTGTAAAGTGCCCCAAATAAGCTGGCCTGATAAGGAGATATTACTTCGCCATGCTAATCTTAGAGATATCCTTGTACCATGGCAGCTACCACAGGGACTCCTGAAATGACAGAGAATCTGTGGTTGGGAAAGATGATATTTGATATTGATATATGTTGGTGCTTACTCTGGTATTTGAAACTGCTTTTAGTTTTATGCTCTAACCTACTTTTACTTAATTATGGTTCTTCTGTCTTTCAAACTGACATTCAATTTTCCATAAACCCTTTTGATTTCAGTAATTTGCTCCCAGATGAGAATGAGACATTCAAAAGGATGTGTTTGCAATTGATAAATACATTATCTTCATTGCAGGTAGATGAAAGTCAACATAGAGAGAAAATCCTGAAACAAAAGCATTTAGTTTGAATGCAAGTATTTATCTTTCCTCCTCTAACACTTTTTGTTGGATAGAAGACAAGAAAGACATCTACTTCACTGAATTACCAAATGTATTAAACATATGCTTAATTGCTTTTGCCTTGCAGAAAGGCAGTCATAGTGATTGGACTGTTCTGTTGATAAATTTGTATAACACAGGATGAATAGGCACAGCAACCTGATTGTGGACTGAGTAAGCAGCGAGTCAAACCAATTATGTTCCACTCAGTGTCAAAGAAAAGTGTGCAGCCTTTTGTTTTGAATTGCAACTTACATTTAAGCTTTTGACGTTATGGATTTTGTCTATATATACTAACAGCAGTTCATTATATATTGCTACTTACTATTGCTACTAGAATTTGCTTGTATTTTTGTTGGAAAAGGGTAACGTGGAGGAAGCTGCTGGGCTTGCCTAGGCGAGGACATTAGAATTCTTGTGCTGTGACTGGTTTAATGAACTGTATTTCTGTTTCTCCTGTCTGTTTTGCTGCAGAGCCTTTTAGTGCTTCTGTCTGGGTGATGATGTTTGTGATGCTTCTCATCGTGTCTGCCATGGCTGTCTTTATATTTGAGTACTTCAGTCCTGTAGGATACAACAGGAACTTAGCACAAGGGAGAGGTAAGATTTGCATTTTACACAACCCCATGGTTATGAAAAAAATCATATATTTCCCATCCCTGGCCCTCCATCTTTTCAAATAAACATAATGCAGGAATAAAACAGTGAAATTAGCTATGAAATCATTTATGTTCTTCATTTAAAGTATGATTTCTTGAAGGCATATATGCTTATGTTTATAATTCCAATTCAATGGAATAAAGACATAGGGAAGGGTAAGTGGTATCAGAGTTTTATTCAGGCAGTGGTTAGTACATGGCATCAGCTGTAAACTGTCAGCTTAAAAAAGCAGTGAAATATGTTCTGCTCCTGACTATTATGAATTCCTATCCAGTTCAGGGAGAGTTACCTAAAATCCTGTGGTCTGGTGGAAAATCTGTAAAATAGCAGTTACATTGTACATAGTTTTGTATAGTTCCTATAAAAAGTCAGATGAACTCTTAGCCTTGAAATGAGGCCCCTGGCAGAAGGGCATCGCTCCTTTCTGTGTAGCGTCCTCGGTTATAGAAACCTCATTTTCAAAATAGGCAAGCTCTGTATTAACTCTTTCTCAGTGAAAGCTGCACTTTGACTCAAGAGTGAGGATTCCATGTCTCACTATGCCCTCATCCTCCTGTTTCTTAACTGACATTTGAGAGTGCAGCCTTTTTAAAAATTTCTGAATCATTCTTGCCTTGTTTTATAACAAGAGATCTTCCAGCTTGGTGAACACAGTTCTGGACAGTATTAAAAGCAAAGGATTTCTTCTAGATAATGGCTGGCTTGCTTCCTGAAAAAGTGGATTATTGTAATGTTCAGATGATGTTATCATTTTAATAAGATAGTAAATGTGCAACCTCTGTCTGAAATAAATACTGTGTTAAAAGAGGGGAAATCAAAGGTGAATATAGACACTGGGGATTCAGGGACTTGTCTCTTCTTTTCTGTCCCACCTCATGGGCCTGAATTGTTTATTTAGTGTACATACAGCTACAAAGACATGTTATGGCACTAGACCATCCCAACTTAGCTCTAAAGACTCGCCACAAATCCAGCTGCCATTAATTTCAAATCCGGAATCTATTTTTAAAAAAAAAAATTATTTGTCTTTTCTCATTTCCCTAAGCATTTTTTGCAGGATGAGGCTCAGTGGTAATACAATCTCCAGTGGCATAAACAGAACTTTAGATTGCTCCCTTGGCATATAATTTCTGTAACACTGTTGCTCAGAAAAATACACATTATCCCTGTATCAGCTCAGTCCTAAATGTGTCTGGAAGGTAGTTTCATAAACCAAAAGTCAGCTCCATTGTGTTTATTTTACTGCACTCTATTTTCCTAGTGCTGCTGCAGAATAGGAGCATAATCTAAGGTGTAGAGCTTGACTGCATTGTAAATATTCTCACTGTACTAGAGGGTATTTCTACTGAAATGAGAACATGCACTGAGTCTACCCACTTAGGGTTTTGTTATTTTAAGAATCATTGAATTATTATTAAAATAAATTATAGTTAAATTAATAGCCAAATCTATATTTGTAATGTGCACTCTCCTGGATAAAGGGACAGGGCAGGGGAGATTCTGCATCAGAGCTTATTGACTACATTGCAATTTAACTGAAAAAGGGATAATTAGAAGTAGGCCACATGAGTCACAGTCAGGAGAGGCCTGTTTCTCTCCGTTGAGGGTACAGGGAGTCTGGATGATGAGCAATGTGTGATTGCCTTGCACTTACCTAGAGCTGGGTGAGAATAAACTGCCCTTGATTCTCACGGGGCTCTACAAATGAGGCCTTTGGGGTGGATAATGACATTGCTAATCCAGTTCTGCCCCTGTGTGAGCCTGGGGGCAGCGTGCTGGCCACTTCCAGCCTGGGATGAATTAAAAGATGACCAGAAATAGAAATAACAAAAATTACAGAATGGATTAGCTGGGACAGAATTTTACCTGTAGTGTCAACACATTTGGAGCCACAGAACTGACTCTGAACATGTGAGGCAGCCGGAGCCTGGCTTGCTCTAAATTCCGTGTCTATACAGGTAGCTCCTTTGTGCTGTCTTTCTGATTCATGCTCTGAGTACAAAGGTGCTTAAAAGTAGGTGACACATTCACACACTTTGATCTTAAATGTGCTTACATAATGTTCAAAAAGCATAATGTTGGAAGACTGGAGATGATAAAAATAATTTGGGTAAGAAAAGTACTAGAATTGAGTCATTAAGACTTAAACCTCCAGTTTTCCATTTCACATGTCAGACTGACAGGGCAGTACTCTTCCTGCAAGAGACATACCAGTCTGCTTCTCCTCCAAACCTATGCTTTCCATTTTTATCTTAAAAATTTTGAACTATATGCCGCATAGAAAAATGTTGACTTATGTTTTAAAAATGTGGAAATTGTTATTGCAATGGTGGGTACCTATGGCAAATCCCGTGATTATGTTGGGAGTACAGTGAATATGTACTGAAATATTTTCTAACCATGTCTGGGACTCGTGGGTTGTCCCTGCAGGGTATACTGGCAAGGTTTAATTTAACTGCAACTGAACTAGCTGCTCTTTGCAGATCCCCATGGACCATCCTTTACCATTGGAAAGGCAGTGTGGTTACTGTGGGGCTTGGTCTTCAACAACTCTGTGCCTGTGCAAAACCCCAAGGGGACAACGAGTAAAATCATGGTGTCAGTCTGGGCTTTCTTTGCTGTCATTTTCCTGGCCAGTTATACTGCCAACTTAGCTGCCTTTATGATTCAAGAGGAGTTTGTTGACCAAGTGACTGGACTGAGTGATAAAAAGGTAAGTCTTCAGCTCAAAAGAGGTCGGTGTCCATTCTCCATAATCCTTCTACAAATTTGTACTTCATGATAAAAGCTCTAAGCAAGATAATGAACTAAAACTGGATGATTTCCTTCTGAGTGCAAGTGCAAACCTTTACTAACAAACCTAAGACCCAAAGCATAAAATATCAGTCTGTTTTCAAAATCTGAGTTGCCTATTCCAAAGTGGCTGCATTAACTGAAAATTCCTTTTTTTTTTGGTGATAGAAATCAACTACTGTTTGGCTAAAAAGAATGCCTTACCAATATAAAAAGCTTGAAAAATTGTGCTGGATATTAGTAATATTTTAATAGAAAAAAAGTCCTTTTGCAAAATTATTGTGATGGATATGCACAAGATACTTAAAGGGTATGCTTTTGTCAAGTCTGTGCCCAGTTGTTTGAAAATAAAACTAGATATTGACATTAAGAAATATTTAAATAAAGTATAGCCCAGGGGACAACAAGGTGTTTTTCTCAAAGGACAGAAAATAAAGGAAATCATTATTTAAAAAAAACAAACAAAACCCACAACCAAAAACAAAACCAAAAAGGCAACATCTTGGTCTTGTCTGGTTTTTTTGTTTTAACTCCTTTTTATGACCAGCCTTTGACTGATTGCCTGGTATATCAAAGCAAGCATGGCTAGAGGAAAGATAAAAAGAAACAAAAAATGATAATAGCTTTGTTTTCATTAAATTGTGTTGTCACACAACCTTTGAAAGAGCATGAAGATTGTTGAATTCACCTCTATTTTAAGATAATATTCTTAGAAGAGACAGATAAATGGCATTCTCTCTTGGGGATAAATAAAAGGAGATTTGAGAAACGTCCTTCTCCTGTTTGTGAGAAAGAACAGAGCATTTTCCTGGGTCTCTGGGTTTTGGCAGGATTTGCCTTGCACCTGGCACAGCAGTGGGGCTCAGGTCTGACAGTGCACCCTCACCTTCCCCTCCTCGCTGGCTCTTTGCCACGGGGCTGGGAAATGTCAGCACTTGTTCTGTAGCTTTTGGCTAATAACTTCCTTAGTTTTGTCATTTTTCTATTCTGACTGCTAAGTAGGCTTTTATTTCCACAAAAGGCAAAATAAAAATAGAAAAATACTTGAATCAGAAAATACCATCTGTTCCTGTGTGGTCTGCTGATCATTTATTTGATCTGCCACCTTTGTTTCTATTTTTCAGTTCTTCAAACTTTGCCTGTAGCACATGGAGATAAGTCAGGGGAGCTGTGCCTTTTCTGATTAAATTAAACAAGTTAGAAGTCCAGAAAAGCCATGAACCGTTTCAGAACATTCTTCGTGTCATACATAGGTTTTGCCTCCTCCACAATCCTGAGGTTTCTCGGATTTTAAAAAATCAAATAATTGGGGATAATTTATGGGAATGTAATCTGATTGATGTTCAATTATTTGTCTCCTCTCTTTGCCATGTTGCTGCTATGCTGTTAATAGGTGAACAGATCAGGAATTTACATGATTTTACTGTTCAGTAGAGAACTCTGACCCTTGCAGGAAGCAAAGCAGTTGTAGGCAAGGGCCAGAAATGTGGGTATAATCAATTTTGAATAATTAATACCTGAAAGTTCACTAATTTTTAAAAAAAAAAATTGAAAAACCCAAAACCCACTTCTGGGCTGGTAAATCAGTTTGTTCCTCTTCTTCTCTCCCGCTTTTCCCACTGCCACATTTGAAGAGTCAAGCTCTTCTGTCAGTGCTGTACTGCCGATGCAATAAAGCATTCCCAGTTAGAGGTACTGGGGTTTCCCCATGTGATGTATCACTCCCTCTGAGCAGCCATCCCTGACCCTCAGCATTCAATATTGTCCCATTCAGGAAATGTGTTGCACTGTATCATCTGGTTCACCAGGTTTGCTGACACGTGATGATAATGTGTTGTTTACCCTTCGGTGCTTTAAGACCTCTTTATAGTTTCCTCATCCTTTGAAATGTTGCCAATGAATTTCTGAATGCCACATCATCGGAGTGTCACCCAGAAATACATGGCACAGCATGTACTGGAGTTAGGAGGGGTGGGTGTTCATAAACTCCAATGATTCAGCAAATGAGAGGAAAATTATATTTTGACATTCTTGTGTATGTAATAGATGTTTAAAAGGTTTGCCTTCATAAAAAGGTACAGAAAATGAGTTCAAAGTATCCAGCAAAGCTGACATTCTTGGCTTTTGTTACTTTTGAGACCATTTGTGCCCATTTCATGCAATGAAAGAGGGGAAAATTTGCTAAAGGAGGGTAGGTAGCAGTGCACAGAATTGTCTTGCAAAGTGTTAATCTGCTGGGATTCTGCCACGCTTAAGAATTACCTCAGGTACACACGGTCCAGGAGCTTCTCATCAGCCTTAACAGGAAACCTTAATGATGCCACTTAGAGGTTCCTTATTTTTGTGTGATTCACAGTATTCTTGTAGCCTTGGCTTGCTGTTCCTGTGCCCTAGGATGGCACAAGTAGTGCAGTCACTGCGATGTGTCTGTGTGACAGCAGAGCAGCGGAGAGCGAAAGGCAGCGTGGCTGGTGGGCAGCGAGGGAGAGCCTTGTCCCCAGCCCCTCTCACCACTGTCCCCTATCAAACCCTTACTGTGCTTCCTGAGGGTGGGCAGGCACAGCTACGGCTGCATTGCAGTAGCTGATGATTATAACAACAGCCTTGGAACGATGAATGACTGACAGCTGTATCTTTGTAGGATCAGAAGCCAGAATGTCAGGTTCCCATCTAGTAAAAGACGAGAGGAAAGGGTTTAAATATGGGTGTTCTTCTGTCACTCCAAACGAGTTGTAATTCCTATTTTCAGCAGGAGATTATTTACTATTTTCTACTATTTTAGTAATGTTTTCCAGAGTTCCTTAAGAAACTCCAGAACAATAACAAACAGCTGCTCTCAACACCAGCCTTTTCAGGCAAGCAAGTAAATCTTTAAATTAAGTCAATATTTAATGTTTCTGAAAGAACACTTTGCTGACTTAATGAAATTGCCGGTTTTATTGAGGCATATAGAAAAAATAAAAGCAGAAGACTGGAGTTCTGTTGCCATGTGCTACAGTCAGGTGGCAGAGCAGGGGGAGACAAGAAGGAGTTGGTTACTCTTCAGAATAACAGTAGATCTCTCCACAACTATGGCTCAAACAAGGGGCTTGTACATTCAATTTAAGAATTTTGTCTATGATTTAAAAGATTAGCATTTCTTGAAATGTCTAGGAAGAAAATGGTTTCCTAGCAGACGTGATATATTTTGTTTCTCATCATGGGACTTCAGGGAAGATGAATGCATGTAGAGCCTTGATTTTTTTTTTCTTGTCTCTTGTCTACCACATAGATCTTTGCTGCAGTCACAGTGACTGTCCTGTGTACTTCTCCAGGACATGTTAGTTCATGGAATATAAGTTTAATATTATTAATGAAAACTTTATTCACCTCAGATATGAGTGCAGTGTTAGTAAAAAGATTTAAACCTTTCTTCTTTACGAGTAGTCTGTGAGTAGTAGCAGATGATGGTTTCAAAAAATAATCTCCTTGTGAATATTAAAATTTGTTGGTTGGTGCCAAGAAATTCCAGTCTGTAGATGTGGTTTGGAACTATTCATCTGCTTTTTAACTCTCTGACTTTTGAATGAACTTGGGCTTTTTATTCTTCCCTCTCTTCTGCAGAAATATTTTTGTCTTCCATGAATGTTAAATTTGAACAGATGTGTTAATTCTTTCAACTATTCCTATGACAGGAAATGCCTCCCAACATCCTAGATTCATATGAACGTTCTTGAAAAGTGAGACTATTTAAAACCAAACTCCATTTTTAAATTATCAGAATACTCCACTGTAATGTCCCTGTTCCCCCAGTTCCCCTGCCATTCCCCCAGTTCACCTGCCATATAGGAATTGAGCTTGCAGAATGCTCAACACAGCTGAATTTCCCAAGAATTAATTCCAGTGATATAAGGAGCAGCAAGTCTTACAGGGCCTGAAATCGACAGTGTTTCTTTAATTTTTTTTCCAGTTCTGTTGACTGGCAAACTTAGGGGATACTGGAAGCCATCTCAATGCATCGGAGACCCATTATCTGTAGATTTAAATAAAGTTGATAGCAAGCTACATTTATATCAGTAGAATCTCTGGACATATATTTAAAAGCAGGGTTTGTTTCAGTGCTGCATAATAAACTCAGAAAGGGAAATAGCAAATATAGACTAAGAACCATGAGTAGTGTACAGTGTAATTTTGGTGCATGGGTCAATTACTATGTGTAAAAGTAGTAGCAAAGTTATAATTTAAACAGTAAAGCTGTGAAAAGGGAAAATGAGGAAAGTAAGACATCTGTTAGCTAAACAAATAGAGGAAAATAGAGTTCATTACTTTATGCTTTGTCAAAATATGCTTAATTAAAATGGAGCATTTAATTGTAGTTCTGTAAAAAGAAAATGGTGTTGCAGCAATAGTTTCACAGTCAAGGTTTGATGGAATTGAAAATTTTCCCAGTTTTTGTATAAACCCATTTGTATTCTCTTTGCAAATCGACACTGGATCTTGGACATTCTTGATGCTCTGAGACCAAATGTTAAAAAGGAATATTTCATATGGAGCCCCAAAGGAATCAGCAGCTGTATAAATATTAGGCATCTCTTGCAGCACAGGAGATATAGATTGGTCTTCTAACTTCAACAGTAAAAACAGAGTGCATTTTACTGTGGAATTTATGGGTGACTGCTTTTATCAATGCTCAATTCAATTTCCTCATTAGCCAATAGTTCCTCTAATCTGAGTGACCTTTTTCATTTGTTTCTTAAAGAGACATTTTAATCCTAAGGCGTCCCTTGGGTTTTAAAGGAAGGTATTGAAAAGGCGCATATAAAATCTTCAGGTCTGTTAGCAAAAAGTTTATGTGACATTATTTGAAGAATTGCCAAGTCTGAAACCTGAATGTGCCCTGAGCTATTGCCATTCCTTTGCAGATACCCCCTGGCTGGTTCATCTGTGCTGATGCAATAGTGAGGGTAAAATTGTAGAATAAACCTGTATGCCCTCAAGCAAATGGTTTGTAGTTTTAAATGGTAGGGATGAACAGGGACTAGGATTATAGGTGTGGGAGCTCCAGAAGCCCTTCTCATGTCAAGCTCTGTAGTTGCTGAGCCCTTGTGGAAGCTGCAAGAGCTTTTATTCTCCTCCAGACATGGTGGAGGAAGGAAACTCCCTCACCCTGTCTCTCCCTGGCACTGCTTCCTGCCATCCCTGGCACCCTCCAGGACTAGGGCATTGGGCTCCCTGTTGAGTACTGCGGATGATCGGAGGATCCTTTTCCCATCTTCCTGATGGGGAATCACAATGTCCCAACTGAGATGGAAGCGTGAAGTGACTATCAACAAAATACTCTTTTCCTTTGGTTTCAGTTCACCAGGGTGTTTGGGGTCCCTAGAGAGATGCTGGCAGATGAGGATCTGCTCCAGTTTCTGCTGTCCTGCTGTACTGCAAAGCATAGGAGAGAGTCACATTTGAGTGGCAAAATGGAGCTGGTTTTACTTGGATGTAGATTATGTTCACTCAGTGTGAAGACAGTTTCTGGTATAATAGACCTGAATTAACCCACAGCATTTACCTAGAAGAAATTTGAGGCAACTTACACAACTTCTGTCTTTTTCAATCTGAAATTGCCCTTCTTCACATTTTGAATGCCTGAAACGCTTTGCTTTTCCCCTTTCTCTCTAGTTTCAAAGGCCACATGATTATTCACCTCCTTTTCGGTTTGGAACGGTCCCGAATGGAAGCACTGAGAGGAATATCCGAAACAACTACCCTGATATGCACCTTTACATGACCAAGTTTAACCAGAAAGGAGTCGAAGATGCCTTGGTCAGCTTGAAAACTGGGTGAGCTTTTTCCCATGGTTTTTAAAGAATGCTGTAAACTTTTCAGAAGCAGAGACCTATTGATCTGTGCTTACTGTGATACTGAACAGACTGATGTCAGGCTGCCATGTAGTACATGGCTCTTTTTTTTTTCTTTTTTCCAACTGCACTCTACAGTTATCAAAAAGGAAAATGATTGACTGTGATTTCTGTGGTTATTTTAAAATTACACTGTAGCTTCAATGTCCTATGAGGAATAGCTTCAAAGGGCAGAATTAACGTTTCTTAAATTTGAAGACAGTACAGTCTCTTGTTATCTTTGCAGTGCTGCCTAATCCTGCTTCTGACAAACTTGGTAAATATTCTGGCAAATATTATTGTCCTTCTTTCTTAAGAGCTGAGATTTAGACTTGATCACCATCCATCCTTTTCTCTCTGAAGTAGCCCATTCTGCCTGCTTGGACAAAGAGACAAATTTTCATTCTTAATCCTTCAAAGGTATGAAAGTGACTCATTGCTCATACCATTATTCATCTGGGTGACAGGAATGTGCTAGCTCTAGTAATATTTTCTAAACACTTAGGTTTGATAGTAACATGATTATATTTGTTAATAATACAATAATAATAATTTATCAATATGGGCTTTTTATGTTTTGTTTTGAAGGGAGAAGTTACCTTAGTGTGTTTAGTGTATTTACTCTAGGGGATGTTTCAAGGAACATCTCTCCTGCTGTTATTTATGGTCAACACAGGACATGTTTGTTCCTATACTAAAATACCCTGTTACTTTTGGTCCTTTTTGGGGAACTGCTTATCCTTTTTATTTTTACTCCCCTTCTCCCAAACCTGTAATGTATAAACCTGCAATGTAATGTATTACTTAAGCAAAACACCTTGAAATCCCGAAGTCTTTCCTTAGAGTGAAGATTCCCTTTAAAAAGTTATCCTTCCAGCTGTTTCCTTCTCTTCTGTCTGCTTTATGCTGTCTGGACTCTCTCTGCCCTCATTTCTCCAGGCATTCTCAGCTGGGACTTCCCAGGCCTGGTTTGCCCCATCCCAGGACAGATGTTTAACATTGTGTGAGATCAGCCTTGCCCAGGGGCCTCCAAACTGGAGCTTCTGCTCTGACCGAGCCCATGCAAGTTACATTTCCTGGGTGACAGCTGCATTATGCATTAGAGATAGACAGCTGAATCCTACCATTCCTGCTGGGAATTATTGAAGAAGGAGTTGTCCTAATTTCAGGCATTGTAGGGCTTGTTCTGTTGGATGGACAGTTTATTTAGGGGATGTATACTGCTTGTACTTTTCACCAACTATTTGTGCTACTGAAAGCTCTGAACAACTGTGGTTGGCTTGAAAATCAGGCCACTCGTCAGACACTTAAGTGTGAAAATGGGGGGGCAACCTGACTGCAGGGTTGTTCAGGATGTTCACTAAAACTCAGGCTGGCTGCTCCTGGGCAAGCTGATGGTCCTCCTCAAAAGCTTTACTCCTTTTGACAGCATAAACTATTCCTTTTTTACAGATTTCTTTTCCCCTGCTGAAGTTTCTTTCCTATTCTAAGTGGTCTCTCTGTAAGGACACCTCCAGGTGTCTACCTTGCTCCCCTTGACTGATATTTCTGTAGCAGATGGTACAAACAAGCTTCTGGGTCAATACAAGTAACTGCTGCCCACAGCTGCGCTTCTTGTGGTTCTGTCTGGTGGCACCTGCAGAAGGGTTGAGCAGCAGGGTGTCAGCTGCTTTCAGACTCATATTCTTCAAAAACAATTTTTCATTTTTTCTGCCATATTTTCTGTTCTTCAGCATACAGAACTATTTCTTCTAGTTCCGCTCGCTGCCATGAAATCATTGACCAAATTCTTTCTCTCTTCCATGTAAAGTTTACCCTTTTGTCTTTAACTAGACTTGATGAAGTTTTCCTTCCCTCCCTGATTCACTTGATTCCATGATATTTAGTGCATCTGGTACCATCGAGTCTATGTTTCTATGGCTTTTTTGAGGATGACTCATCTCTTATTCCTCAAACTGCTTCTGCTTCCAAACAAATATATAATTTCTATTTTCCTCTTCAGTGTGTGTGTGTTTTCCGTTCACCTTATTACAGCTAATTTGTCTCTTTTCATCTTTATCTCTTTCCAAAACTATTCCTGTACTTTCATATTTTCTTTTTTTTTTTTTTTTCATTCTCATCCTTGGGGATACAACAAGCAACTTTCTTTATGCATGGTAAGGCTTGCTACTTCTCCACAGCTTTCTGAAAATGACCTATCTGATAATTTTAGTCGTAGTCTATAGACTGAGAAGGACTTGCAAGGAATGTTTGGTTGATAACTGCTGCTGTGAGTTAAAATAAATATTAACTGTGTTATCCCTGAAGAGTGTTTGTATAACCTGTATTTCCAATCTTGCTTTTAAAACTACTTTTGCTAAATTGAAGACATGAGATTTAGTCCCTTTTAATTACTTTTGTATAGTGTTTGATTCTAATTTTAAGGTGGAGCAAAAAATACCAGCAATGAAGCAATGCTTAATGATTGAATAATGCCACACATGTGGCCCTTGTGATCTAAATAGAATGAGATGATGAAGTAGCATCTTGTCACAGTTCAGTCTGATTTTGCTGTATCTCAAACGAAGTCTTTTGATCAACTTTAATTAGCATTAGCATCTTGGGATGTATTGGGAATATCTTGATCTTTGAGACCATTGAGTTTAATGGAAATGTTATTGAGTTGAACTGGAAGGACAAAGCAGGAAGAAGACAAACATAAATTTCCAGATGCACAGATTTCTGAAAACAAATTTAAAACCAAACTGTTCCGGGGTTTTATGTGTTTGTTTTTTTTTTTAATCTTGCTTTCTTTCAAGAAGCAGAGAATCAGCTGCTTCAGTCCACTTGCTAATGCGGCCAGAAAAAGCCGGGGTGGGGAGAAATATGGATAGAAATATGTATAAAATAAATGGGATATTCCTGCCTTCATTTCCTGGTCAGGTGTAAGGGTTAGATAAGCCTTGTGTTGCAGTGTTGCTGTACATGCAGAGGTGAGTGTGCTCACATCTGTGTCTGGGAAGTCTTGAAAACATACCCAGCCCCTTTCTGGTTTCATCTTTGAGAGGTGAAGCTGGTAATGTTTCAAAAAATAACATACAAGGAAAGCATCTGCCTTTGTTTTTTGTTAATTAGAAAAAGCAACTTCACTGCATGGGCATTAGGCTTGGACCTATCTTGTTCAATTAGCATCAAAAATGTTTGAGATCATCAGCCGGGAGATGCTGCAAATCAAAGTGGAAATGAGATTTTTGTGTTAGCCTGACATTGACATTATACCTACTCCCTCAGGTGAATACCCATAGGGGGTTCACTGCATCTTATTCATGAAGGCTTGTTGCCATCAGGGGTGAAGGTAAAGTTATCAGCTTTATTGGTTTTTCCTCTTTGAAAAGAAATCAACCTTTGTTTCTGAAAAGATCTTTTAAAAAAAAAAAAAGTCTGTAAAGACTCAGTATTAACCATCTCTTGTCACTAGGGTCTTATTTCTGAGAGTCACAGATACATTTCTCAGGAAGCTGCTGAAACACCATTTGAACAGCAGCAGAACTTTATTAACTAAACTTCTCAGTTTGCAACTAGGCCTGTTAAAAAGGAAAATCTTGTTATTGAAGTACTGCTCAATAATTTTTAAAATGGCAAAATATTGTCCCTCCTTCAATGCAGTTCACTACTGAAAGCAATCATGATCTTATTAGCTTGTCAAAAAGTGTTCTTGTGTTTTTCACTAAATTTCATGCATTTAAGGGATCAGGTGGTCCACATGTGCTGTGCTACGTGCAGAGCTTGGGATTGGTCCTTAGGTAGGACCAAGCAGCTCAGGGCTTCTGTAGGTTTTTGTTCCTTAATGAGAACAGAGATGGCAGTTGTTGCCCTGAGCATATCTCAGAAGAGCAGAGTCTGTAAGGCATTAGCTAATGTGTTCTTGGTGGGAACATCCAGCTCTGCCAGAGCCGTGGAGGCTCCTCTGAGCTCTTTAGATGTTTATTGATCAAATACAGCCTTAAAAATGCATCGCAAGCATTTCTGTCCATGCTGCATTTAATGGATCTGCATTTCTAGAACTCTCTGTAGCAGGGAGACAGATCCTATTGATTTTGCTCCTTGAAGAGAGAATAAGCTCCCAAATAGGAAGTTGTTAATTATTGTGTTATGTTTGCAGTGGCTCTTTGGGTTTGCTTCCTTCTGTTTGCCTGGCTATATTTTTCCTGAAGATAGTATAGTTAAAGAACACCATCTTTTTGCAGGCAAAGCAACCTTCCAGTTGCAGTTTTCTGGTGTGGGTTGTATGAGCTCACAGCTCTTGAGTCGCAGTGTTTCTATTTGCGGCTGTAAAACTGTCAAGAGGAGAAATTGCAATGGCAATAAACTGGAAATGCATTTCATATTCTCACCTTTGCCCCAGCACATCTACGGTGGCATATAGTCTGGGATTTAACTGCTAATGGCTGAAATGAAAAAATTTAATTGGGAGAAGCTGTTTTTACTGTAGGGATAAAATGGGAAATGTTTGCTTGCCTGTTGCCCATCACTTCCTTTCAAGGGAGCTGCAGGAATGAATCCCTGGTGTTCTCCAGGCAAGCAGCCCCGTGTACAGCTGCAGATCCCCTGGCTGTCGTGAGTGCTTTGCAGCTTTTATTGCCAGCCACAGCTGTGACTGTGTGCTCAGGGATTTGATGCTAAAGTTTCCTTGGGACTTCACCTGCCTTCCTGTTAAAGACAGCAATGCTTGTGTTGATACACGTTGAGTTGAATACCTTATTCCCTAGTCCTCTCTGACATGCTGATGGAATTAGGGAGCTGCTTGGAAAGGCTGCTGTGGTGGCAGCATGTCTGCACTGCCAGAGCCTCAGCAGGAACGGCCTCAGCTGTGCTGGGTTATCAGATGTGATATCAGGGGTTGTATCCCCACGGTTTATGAGCTGCCCCTGAGGAGCTGCTCTCAGGCTGCAGGCTGTCCTGAGCTGTCACTTTGACAGGGACACGTGATGGTTCTATCCTCAGCATCCTTGAATGACAAGTTATAATGCCAGCAGAAACACCTGGAAGCATCGAACTGAGCAGTGCAGATGGCACGAGGAGTTTTTTCCTCCCTGCAAGCCCACTCTCCCATGTGAAAACAACATGATTATTAACATGTTTTATAGAATCTTATGGCACTAAGCAGAGAGAGTGCAGGAGAAGACCCCAGAAGGCCCCAATGGCCTTTTAACCCTGTCTGTGAGTTTATTGGCCTGAATTGGATTTTTGTTGTTCTCACAGTGGTTATAAATTATCCAATTCACAGTTTCGCACACTCTGTTATTTGTTGAACAAATACAACCAGGTCAGAGGCTGAGCTGGCAGCTTCTGCAGCGTGGCACAGGCATAACCAGGAGGCAAACATCCCTGTTTCTGTCGGCTGGAGCGCGGTTGGGATTGTGCCCAGCAGGTCCTACTGTTAATTAGGTCTGCCAATTAAAGTAGTGATGTGCCTAAAGTTAAAATCAAGCCCAACTTGTCTTTTAGGCAGCCAGCTGACATCTCTCCGCTTCAATGCAAAACTGATTTCAATATTTTAATTTTATTTTTACAGAAAAATAATCATCAAAGTTTTCACCAAAGGAAAAACTTCCTAGTTTTTGTTCTTTCTGTGGTTCATACCTTTTCACCTCAGAAGAGGAGGGCAAGCTGTGAGAGAAGTTGTCTGTTCGAAAGAAAAATGATATATTTTTATTTTTCATTAAAAGAACAAATTTTTCGTTGTTCTCATGGTGATACAATAGCAGCTTACAACCAGAAATCACAGAAATGTCCAGCACACAAAATGTTAAACTTTTAAACTAGTGGCTCAATACTTTTTTTACTTTCTGGTTGGCAACACCTTGCAGTGTTTGTAATAGGGAACATTCACACTTGGACTTTTAATGTTACAGTACATAGAGTAATTCTTTAACCAAATTTTTAAGAATTTACCAGGGAGTGTTGATTCTGAAGAGTGTTTGAGGGAGAAAGGAGAAGGCCTGTAGGCAGCGTGAGAAATCTGTAGTCGTAATAATTTATTGCTTGCAACCCTCCAGGATACCTGTTATGATACATGACAAGAGAAACTGTGCTGGAGACAGCTTTAGCTTTATGCAACTGAATTTTAAAATAATGTATCAAATCATTTTATATCCAGCTATAAGTCCAAAACATGATGTTTTCTTGCTTTCACGTGGACTACTTGTCAAAGTTCCCTATTCTGACTCTGCTTGAGTTTTTGCTTCTCCCAAGCTTCAAAACCAGGATTTAAAATACCAAATGCAGCAACTGAAATAGCAACTGAAATTTTTAGATGAGTGATCTTTGCTCCGATCATGATTTTAAGGTGTCATTGAAACAGCAGCCTGTAGTTGAAGTATGTCCTGATCTTAATGAAGGAGTGATGTTCTCCTCTTCCAAAATGTTTTCAAAGTGTGGAAGCCTTCTTTGGGGATACTCAAAACTTAATCACCAGTTTAAACTAGTGAACCTGAACTTGTGTACTCACTTGTCATTGGAAAATATTTTCCTGTGTCTGCGCGTGTTGTTACTACAAGGTTTATAATCTAACATAGGAATTAGCCTTTTTTTTCTTTCAAGACAAGCACTGATGAATCCAATTTGTATCTGTAGCTGTTGTTTCATTAAGGACAAATGTTTAAATAACTATCTATATTTTCATCAGATATATATGACAGTAATTTAAAGGATTTTTATCAGACCCTGAAAGGGCAAAGAATTGTGCCAGGTGATCCTTCCTTTAAGGGGGTGGTGAATGCAAAACATGAATGTGTGATGTAAGGTGAGAAATTAAGAATTCAGTTAATTCACTGCCAATGGTACTTATAATTAATGGTCAAGAATATCAAATAGCCTAGAGGACTGATTTATTTACCTCCTGAAATGCAGTTTTTCCGTACAAAGGCACCCATTTGACCATTTTTATGGATATAACTTTGGGACATTTTTGGACGCTGACGATTAGAAGAATCCTTTTCTGCAGCTGGTCCAAAAACCAAAATAAAAAATTCAATAGAGCTGCGAGAGAGGATCATGGGAACTCCTTAGAAAGAAGCTGAACTGAACTTTACTTTTCTCAGCCAAATGAAACCTGAGGCTGGGCTGGCCCATGTCTGAAGCACTGATGAGTTAAGGCAGCTTTTGCAGTAAGTCATACATGGAGTATCACCTTCTATGCCTGCACACTTCTGCCTCATAGCTGGAGTGGAAATAGAGATGTAAAATACCTTTGGAAACTGTTGTGCTGTGCTCCTGACAAGTTGAAATAATCACAACTGTTGGCCACATAAGACATTTTTTTTGGTTAAGGAAAAGTGGCCGTGGGTTGCTCTCTGCCCTCTCCTGTCTCTCTCTCTCAGTCTCTCACTCTGTCTTTTCCCTGTTTGGCACCAGGCCTTTGTAAAGTTCAGTAGGGATTGATAGAATATTACATTTGTGAAGTTAAACTTATGTAGTTACATTATGGAGATCAGATGTTGTGAATACCAAAATAAGTGAGCTCAGAAAGAATTATTGTCATAATTAGGTCCCAAATGTAATCTGGTGAGGATTTACTGTCCATGTATGGGTACTCTCATCATATGTACACAGGGGGAAACATCTAAGTCAAAGAGCATGGAAAAAAGATCCCAAACTACCTGGGAGAGCCAAATGTTTGCTGTGCTCCAGAGTGTCTACTTATCAGTGTCAATTTTGACAGTAAGCACTAAATTATTGTACAAATACAAATACATTTTCCTTAAAACTGTCTGAAGGAGCTAAAACCTGAATAACAGTTTCCTTCCTGACCTTCTGTACAAAGCCATCTCTGCTAAACAGTTTGGCCCATTCAGAATTTTCTGTCCTGGCTGGCCAAGTTCAGACAACTTCTGCAATCAATAACTTCATTTAATTTGGCATCAGATGGCTGGGGTAACTTAATTTCAGTTTACGTTATGATGCTTTCTGTGGTGCTTTAATCTAATATTTGTTTCAGTGTTCACTCTAATGTTCATTTTGGCACTGAGCTCTGAGGGGAATGATTTCCGATGGATGTTTCAGCTGTAGCCACACAAGCTAAGAACTGGAAAGCTGGTTTGCAACTGGGCCACTGCTGTCTGTGCTGAAGGGCTGCAGAGATGTGAAAACATTTAAATTTGCTGTTCCATCTAGGAACATTTTTCAGAAGGATCTCTTCAGTATCTTCTGAAATCTATCTTAAAAGAAATGTGTGGCTGAATGAGCGCAGCTTTCCTGCTTTTACTGCTGAAGTGAGCAGAGTTCAGCTCACTACGAGCTGCCAGCACAGACTTAGAGACTCCTATGGCAATTCCACTCATGGCAGCATTTTCTGGTATCAGTTGTTCTGATGCCTGATTCCTGTTTCACCATTACTTTCTGTCCTTTCAGGAAAGGCAGTTATTCTCATATTCTCATAATTCTTACATTTTCAGGAATTTCTTCATGACCGTAAGATAAATCTATTGCTTCTTTTGCAATTTGGTTTTAAAGAAATAAAAAAAACCCCAACCCTGTGTCTCCTGTTCACCTGATGCATAGAAACTTGCCTCTAGGAAAAAATAATTAGTTTATTTCCAATTCCTTTACTCAGTACCTGAGTGCTCTTCTGGAGTTTTTTTGTTGGCTTTTTTTTTTTTTAAGGTTACTTTGTCTGCCTTATAATTTTTTAGCTAATGCTGTTATCTATCTAATATCTCTAAATATTACAAATAGGCTGGAAATAAAATGAACAGGTGGAAGTAGCTGTGTGCCATCTATCCCTTCTTCTTTTGAGAAGCTATTCTGAGTTTTAGTCTTCATTTGCTTTGAGGTTGAGATCAGGTACTTGGTGAGCTGTGCTGAATTTATCCTTCATTATGCTATTGTAACTGGGACAAAACCTTTAATCTAAAAATATATTCCCCCCACTTGGGTCTTCAAATTTTGTGTTTTGATAAACTGATGCGTTGCAAAAACTTCTTGGCTTGGCTTCTGAGATGTGAAGTGGGACAATCTTCCATTGTATAAATTAATCATAAAGGCACACTAAATTTTCCGTTATTTTGTTGCTAAGGGAAATGTTACTGGGACTGGGAAGGTGTGTGGGCAGAGGGGTGGTGGATGGGAGCTCCCAGGAGTGAGGAGGGTGAATGTGCCCATGCAGGTAACCACAGCCTTGTGAGGTTCACAGTGGATTTTCTGGCAGCTGGGATTGCCCTGACAGGCGAGGTGAAGCCGCCACAATCTCTCATGGTGGTGTTAATGTCCGTCAGAACCTGCTCTTTCAAATTTTCGGTCTGCATTTCCAGTGTGAAGATTGAAGTGAGGATAGTTTGAGCTGGGAAAAAAGTTGAAAGCTTGTTCCCTGCTCATGAGTTCGTCATTTAACTGGGTTTTACTTAGCTGACCTGCGTTGTTGCAGGGGGTGGTTGTTGAATTTTCCCCTAACGAATTGGCAATATCAAGATGTCAAGAAATCCATTCAGCGTGTGTGAACTTCAGTTCTGCCAGGAGCTATTTGAATATGTACTGAAAGATAAAGTCACTGCTGGTGATGAAGTGCATCAGATAAGCTGAAATGCATTTTAGTCAAAACTGGGTAGAAGAAATCAACAGTCCTTCATGCTAAAGGTTAAATATCTGCTTTTGCTGCAGCAGTATCAAAGTGTCGCTTCAGAGCACTTTCATGGAAGCCTCATCTTCAGAGCAGCGTTCTTTCCCTTTGATGGCTGTGTCACTCCGTAGTGACCTTTCAGCACTGGATCCCCAGGACACAGAGAGGCACAAATGATGCTGTGCCCCTCATTGTTCACTCCTGACATACTTTCTTTTATCTCTTCTGTGGAGAAAGAAGGGATGAAATGGAAGTTTGTAATGTTAATCCATCAGATCTTACAGACAGTATTTTTGCACTTGCTGGCTTTCCAGCAATGCTATTGATGGTCTCTAAAAATATATGCTTAAATTTAATCCAGCCTTAAGTGGATACCATTATTATTTTTGCCTAATATCATTGTGGCTCCAGAACTACTGAGCAGATTTGCCTTTTAGATTTTTGCTTCCCATTCCATCAAGATACAAAATTGTTGAAGGAGCATGTAGTTGGTTAAGGAAGCAAAGGAACATTTTTCAACTGAGTTATACTTGTATTGTTGAGGGAGACGTGACTAATAAAGAAGCACTTTCCTAGTCCTCCTTTTCAGTTTTCATCATAGGAATTTTATGAAAAGTTGTGCCAATAATAAAGATGGGGAAAATTATAGGGAAGCATTTTCAGCTTTTCTGAAATTACTTTTCTCCACCTTTTTCTCTAACTTAAATTTTCTCTAGACAGGCAATTTTGCATGTGTGCAACAATGCTTGAGAAATGGGTTTTTGCTATAGCTATTCTGATTTTTCAACTCTTATCCCTCTTGATGAATCATAAATGTTTAGTTATGGGACTGTCCACACTTATTTTTTACATATCTCCCACTTCAAATTATTACATTCAGTTATGCTGTTTTGGGTTTTTCTAGAACTATTCCAATTCATGATTTCATAACACCTGATGTTCTCTGAAGCTGTGAGATAAAATTCTCCCCACTCCCTTTCCACTTGATGCTTGCTCTGTGATGAAGGACATTTGCCTTTGTAGTCAGTGTTATATAAATATTCCAAACTGTTTATTTTTCCTTCTAGCCTGGATTATTGCAGTAGTTCTGAGGAAGTTTGCAGAGCTGCCCGTTGCTCAGACAGGTCACAGCACTGTAGTCCTGCTCCCCTGCATTGGCTGGAGGTGCCTGGCCTGTTTGACCAGTTCATGGCAGTTCTGAACCTTCTCATGCATTCCAGCTTTGATCGTTCTCTCTCAGTTCTCTGATATTTCTTACCAGTTTATTTAAACCTCTACAATGTGACAAAGCTTTTCACTCCGAGTGGCTGCACTGAGCTGACAAGTTAATTGTTCATTTGTACGTGACTAAGGCTTGCAGGAGGCTCTGAGCCTCTCTGGCTGCGTGGTCCGTGCTCGGTGTGTGGAAGCTGTTCTGCACCGAGTGTGTAACCTCAGCAGCAGAGTGCTCAGCTGTGCAGCACACTGCAGTTTTGCTGCCACAGAAATCAAGACCTGGGGCTTGCCAGTCTCTCTGCAGAAAGAAGAGAGAGAGCTGGAGGTCCAGGCTTAGCAGTCCTGCCTGGAGAATGACAAGACAAGGATGGGCTTCTGTGTCCAGCAGCCTCTGCCGTGCATGTAGCCTGGCTCTTCCATCAGAGCCCAGTGGAACAGCAGCTGTGGCTTTCCCCACACAGACATGGCAGGATGGAAAGTCCTCTGTGTTCCCAGCAGCCTTCTGGCCTGCACACATCCCTGCCTTGTCTTCCTCCAGGGCTGATCTTGCTGCCAGCTCTGCAAACAACTTGGAAAGGGTCACATTTTTGGACTTGCCCAGATTTTGCTGTCTCCATTTTTGGAACCACTAATTGAGAAATGTTTATAGTTATCTGAAAGTTCTTAAAAATTCAGAATGCCAGAAATTCACCTCCCAGTGATGGAAAAGTTGGGTGCCCTAAAATCTGAGAGCTTCAGTTGGGGCTTGTTCCTCCCTGCCCACGCTGCAGGGGTACAGCGTGTTCTGGAGCTTTGCAGGAACAGTGCTTCTGTAATCAGCACACGATGAAGAGATGATTAAGACTTGAGAGGTTATAAGAGTTATGTTGGAAATGCAGAAAATATATTCTGAATATAAGTTTGTATTTGTGGACACCAAGAGTTTTTCAGGGCAATCAGTTTTTGATTTACAGTTAAGACATTGGGCAACGACTGATTGCAGAACCTTCAGCTCTCAGCATCTGTCAGGAAAGTACCTCATGTTTTTAAATTGATTTGTGTAATGGGATTTGTTGTGACCTTATAGAAGTAGTATAGGAAAAGTCCTCAAAAGTAAAGCCTTCTGCATCCTCAGAACCCCTTTCATGTGTAAGCACTGCACTGATGCCAGACTCCTGGGAAACTGGGGAGGTGCTTCCACAGCGAGTGAAACTGTGACTGTGCTTTGTCTTTCTGCCCCAAGGTTTTACTACACTGCTCAGTAACTAAAGAGGCAAACTGCATGTGAAGAGTGTAATTTCTGAGGTACCACAAGGCTTTTGCCCTGGAGTCTGTAGCAAAGAGGTCCTTTTCCTTTGTATTTCTGACTGAGGCTGTTTTGACAGAATAGCTGACTCTGTATTTTCTCTGTGTTTTACAGCATGTGTTTTATGTGTTTGCCTTGCAAAACTATAAATCCCGGAATAAACAGATGACAAATTCCAGAGTGTGTTTTAAGTTGTCTGGTTGCAGCAGTGCCTGTACCCACAGAGAGGAGCAACACCTCCCAAACCCTGAGCCGTGAGCATCCTCTGAGAAGGAAGGAATCCTTCCTTCCCCACAGATGACTGTGGATGTCTCAAAGTGTGAGGTTAGGCTGTATTGATTTAGGTAATTGTCTGCTGTAGATCAGAAAAGCTACAATATCCTGAGGGTACAGCAAGCAGGTTTGTGGGGTTTTTTCCACTGTGAGCCTACCCAAAGGATGTAGATTTTTGTTCTTGCTCTCCACACAAGCAAAGATTGTCTCTGAAGTGCTGAATCAAAGCCCATCATTTAGAAAACTCTGAACTTATGTTGAGGGCTGCAGGCTTGGGCAGTGGCCCAGCACCCTCTTGGCTATTTCCAGTTTAGTTACCCTCAGTGCCAGGTAGCCATCCATGTTTTATTTATGGATTGAATTTGTGACATCGCCTACCAGATGTTTGGTGATTTTCTGCATATCAAATTATCCATTTAAAGGAAGGAGGGAACCAGACTTTGAGCATTGGTGGAGCTAATCTGACTTTTAAACTGAAGGTTGCACCAACTGAGTTTTAGGGAAGAGTGGAAAAGCAAAAGAACTGATGGCCCAACTATTTCTTTTAATGGTTGCATGAGCCACCTCTATTCTGAATTAGCTACTTCACTGAATTTCGATTAGATGACTTGAATGGTGACTGTTGGGATAAATATCCTTGAAGGAAAGCAATAAAGAACAGTGATTAGTGACAGGAACTTCACTTTTTCATGACAGCAGACAAAATCCAACAACTTCATTCTCTCCTGGTATTCCTCTTGGTTTAATGTGAGATAGACAAGCGTATTCTTTAGTGCAACATTTTTGGTGTCTGATTTAGAATTCTGAAAAAGTTAGGGTTCTGTTGATTGATTATTTATGAATAAGCTTTGAATTGTGATGTTCATGAAAGCTTTTTTTGGGGCTTTTTTTTCTGTCAGTAGTCAAAATGTGGTATGCCTAGGTCTTGCTCCATTCTGTGGGTATAAATGAAAAGCTTTATCAACATAAACTGATTTAAGCTTAGTAGCAAGTGTGACTCTAGAACTTCATAGCAACAGTATCCAAAACTGGTGCATCCTGTTATAATGTAATTGAAGTTGATGCTCTTGTACCTGTTTGTGCCACAATACATTTATTTTTATAGCTGCCTTTCCATGAAGGCAGGCCCCAACTGTTCGTGGGCAGTGTTGTGCCAGGCTGCATCAGCTGCAGCCCATCAGATCGTTTCAGCAGTGCTGCACAGTGATGCACCGTGGCTCTCCAGAGGCTCAGCAGGCAGAGCTGGCAGTGCCTGGGGCTGCAGCTCCTGGGGATGGCAGGGTGGAGACTCCCCTACACCATCCAGTGCAGCCAGTCATGTGGCCGTGTTCTTCCCGCTCCTCCGACTTCCTACGGGATGCACAAAGATGTTGGGAAGGGAGGGTGCGTTACTGGGGAATGGAATGGCTTTGGCTTAGTGTGTCACTGAGGTGAGGCTGGAGCTGAGGCCCCAATAGCTGTTTCCTCTTGCTGCTGTAGGCTGCTGCTCTTGAGCAAGTGGTAGAAATCTTAAAAGGTTTTGGCTGCAGATGACAGAAGTAATGCAAAATAAAGTTTTGTCTTTTTCTTTTTGAAGTTTGCATATGAATTACTGTATAAGAATGCCTTTTCCTTGACTGGGATCTGCTGCTTTCAAGTGATTGTCCTTCCAAATGGCCTTCTCTTCTTGTATGTGCATTTTCACTGCCTTCATTTGTGGAACGTCCATGCACCTGCCTTGTCACTCTTGCTTTACAGAGCTTCTGAGAAGGTATCCCTGGAGGACATTGCTTCTTTTCCTTTCTTTACTGTATTTGTTTTCCACTCCTCTTGTGTTTCCTGTATTCTTTAGAGAGTGGGATTATCCCATTCTTACATTTTTAGGTAGATGGGTTAAAAGGGTTAAACTTTTTCACAAGTTCCTTTCTTCCTGCTGTGCTCCACATACACGAATAATATGTTTGGAACTGTGAATCATAAAGAAGTATTTTCGATCATAGTTAAGTAGGATTTAGGTAGCTCTATGAGATATGCTCCAGCATCTTCCCTTGTCTTATCAAGGACTTAACCTCCACCTTCACTGCTTATTTTTGGAAAGAGAAGTAAATCAAGAGTGTGTATGTAAAACTGGTGAACATTTCAATCTTGTTCAGTGTTTTAAATGAACTAATTGTTTATTGTTATTTTAGTTCTAAGTTCTCTGTTGTCATTTCTGTTGCTTTTGGAGACCATTTTGCATCTCATGATATTTATTATCCATTTTGAGAGCAAAGATACAAAGATATCAGGGCAAGACATTTTGTAGATTGGTTTCTCCTGCTCAGTATTTTTTAACAGCATCCCTTAAAATAGAAATGCAAAACTATGTGTCCTACTTTCCCCTCACTAAAATAGATGCCTTTTGTTAATTTTAGATACAGCAGAGCAGGATATGTAATTAATGATATCAAAGAATCCATATGATATTCAACAGGGTCCTAACATCAAGGACAAAAGAAGTCTGACAACAGCTGTCCCTAATGATCTGGTTTGTAAAATGTTTTCTTTTATTTCAGGAAGTTGGATGCTTTCATCTACGATGCAGCGGTGCTGAATTACAAGGCCGGAAGAGATGAAGGCTGCAAACTTGTCACAATAGGGAGCGGGTACATCTTTGCCACTACTGGCTATGGGATAGCTCTCCAGAAAGGATCACCTTGGAAGAGACAAATTGATCTCGCCCTCCTTCAATTTGTGGGAGACGGTAGGGACCAAGCTTTTTTGCTTTCTTTCCTTCCTGTATGTGTGCACAGTTCGTTCAGTTTTAGTAGCTCAGAGCCTGTTAGTGCTGTTCTCTTCAAGTTTTTAAAATAAAAAAAGGTAAAACAAACAAGTAAAATTACTTCTTGATGTTGAGACAGGAGTTCTCTTCCACTTGATTCTAACTCGTCTCACCGCCAAGGGCATAGGCATCTATTTTCGGAAAGTGTTTTCATATACATCACAAAGTAAAGCTGGCCTCAGTGTTAGAGACCATTTATACATTTATTTATTTTCTTTATTTTTGTCTCTGAGCAATTCAGCATGATTGTTTTGCTATTAAAAAGTGTTTAGCTCAGTCCTGAACGGATGTGAGTGATCCCTGATCTAGGATGGATTCATTTAAACTTCTGGTAAAAGAATGCTTATGAAATTGAGTTAGGGTGACTTGTTTCATTGTACTTCAAACAAATATTTTTCATTCTAACACAAAACAGAAGAACTCTAGGTCCTCTTGGCACTTCTGCCCTGCAGGAGGAAACTTGCTGCACATCTTTGATATATTTGAAAACAGAAATGATGACTCAGTCTCCACACAGGGTTTGAACTCCTTTTTGATTGTAGAAAGCTTTGTGTTTCATATGCGCAAACAAATAGAAATATAATAATTAAAAATTTTCTGTGGTGTGACTGACTAAATCCTCTATCAGATTGGAATATGGTTTGTATTACATAATATTTATTTTGGTTTTTTTTACATAGATGTGTGTGTTGACTTTGCATGATTCTATCAGTGAAAGAGAGAGCTTTATCAGAAAATAAATACAAGCTTAATGTCACCAGTAACAAGCTTTTGAGGGTAAGAATGGTGAATTTCAGTATGATAGGAACAGCAGAGAGCAGGACTTAGCATAGAAGCCTCCTGTTCCGTAAAAGCCAGGACATTAATTTTCCTGGGGCAGACAATGAGTGTATTAGTCTTCCAGCACATGGATTTTACTCTGATTATGATACTAAAGTACTGGAAGAGGTGAAATCATCATGACTGATGCATTTTGTGTGGTGTATGTATGGAAATAATGGTGTCATCATATCCATCTATTGGATTTAGAGAGGCTTATGCAAGAAACCTCACTTACTTGGGTGAAGGAATGAATAGATGACCTGCAGTGGCTGCCTTTCAAATGTTCACATATTCTTTTGTCAAAAAGTTGCAACTACCTGGCTAAAAAAATTGCTTTATATTCTCATTTGGGAATAGAATATTATTTTCTGTTTGTGCAATACTATTAAGAATTATTAGGTGCTATAATTCTGAGCCATTTTTAGATGAGGAATTTGAGTCAGATAAGTTGAATTATTGGTCCCATACTAAAGAAGAAAAAGCTTCTGTAGCCCGAAGGAGGATCTGAGTTGTCTTTCTCAGTGTGGGCTAACCCCTCTAAATGTTGCCAGAGCATCACTTTGCATTTCCTTCATGCTTACTCTTCCATCATTTTTGATACTTCTCATCCAACACAAAAAATTAAATCACAGAGAAAGTAAATAAATGAAATAATAGGGAAAGCACTTGAAGCTATTTAAGAAAAAGCTCATCAAAATACTGAAGGTGCTGCATTTTTATGCTTCACCTCATCTCTGAATATCAGGGATAAAACCACGTGGGTGGGAGGAAAGTGTGAAAAAATCTTACCCTGTGTTTACACTTTGACCTGTGGACTTACACAGCATACAAATGCTTGTATCTTTAACCCATTTTTAGTAGCTGAAAATAATACAAATGAATTGTCTACAAAACTCAGTATTAAAACTTACAGAACAGCAATAGATATAGCAAACACCCAGGTGAATGAAACCTTACTATGAAATGTCTACTCCCTCGCTCATCTTGCCCAGATGATAAGCAAACATTTGAAATGCACAAACCATGGGAATTGTGAATACATTTATGGCATTTTTTCAGTACCATTGGAAGTTACTCTGAACAACCCATGAATGCTAAAACATTACTTTTCTCATGCAAAGGATCCCTAAACTTGTTCAGAAAATGGTATGGGCATTAGGAAAGAGAATTGTAGTTGGACATACATGATGTGTAGAAATTATTGTAGGTATGTTTCTTTTAGTCCCAGAATTGTTTGATACCTTGTCTCACTTTATTGTGTCACAGGTCTAGATGACCATTTTCAGGAAAAAAACCCCAATTATCTTTGCATTTCCCCCAAATGTGAGGAAAAAAATAAAGAACAAAATCAACAGAAAAGCCCTAATAATGAAATTTCTTCTACTGAGTTACAAAGTACATTGCCGGTGAACTGGAACTAAACACCAAGAAATTAAATGTAAAGAGTAATTGCCCGGAACTAGCACGACCTGATTTTGTAATCCATGTCTAACTTCAGTAGTTCGATGGATAATCTTTTTAGCTGTGAACTTACATAACTCTGTTTTGGTGAACTAGAAGGGATGAACCCAGAGTTCAGACCGACATCACTTTGCTGTATCACTAAAAATCTCTTTGAAGCTCTCTAGACTAAAAGCAAGTATGGTTGGGGGGAAAGTTTCATCTTAAGATGGTACTCCTGGGAAAGCCTCAGTGGAGCCTGAATGAGGTTGTTTAAGTAAATAGGCAAACACAAATGAAGGCAGAAATCTTCTTTCACATGTATAGCTTCTGCAGAATATATTATTCCCAAAGACTTAGCCTGTAAAACAGCAGAGCCCCAAGTAGTACTGAATTATTCTCCAGTATATGTAATAGGGCATTCATCAGAGTCTGGAATAATTTCAATGAATGATTGTAAACCTAATGAGTTTCATACCTATCAGAAAAAAACATTCTAATGAGTTCAACAAACACAATTTCTTTATATGAATGTTATGTTAATAAGAGAAAAAACCTTTTTGGATTATACTATATACTTGGATAACACCAAGTAATGTATTTAAAAGTATATCTGATTGCACATACAAAAAGCCATGATCTCATCTCTATTTTACATTTACCCAGTACTGAAATGGCCTTTTGAAATGTATTTTAGAGCTTCCAATTTCCTCTGCATATGTCTTTCTCCTGTGGTTTTTCTCATTCGATTTTTCCTTGCTGCTTCTATATCATTCCCCTATCTAAGCCAGTTCACTTACATGTTGAAATGAATTTTTTGTGCAGTGGATAGGAACCTCCTCCCTTTTCCTTGCAGATGTAAAACATCGAACTGAAGAATTAATTGCTTGTTCATGCAGGGGAATCTTTTCATACTTCTCAAAGCATGATGCTGTTTCTGCATTAAAGCCAATGACTTTGAACCCTCTTTTTAATCTTGATGGCACTGGAAAAAAAATTAAATAAATACAGAGGGATGTAGGCTTGCCTTAGGGATAACTTCAAGCTCTGACTGAGTGGTTTATATATGTTTCTGAGTGTATAGTGTTCCCATCCTGAGGATAGTTCTGCTGGGTGGACCAATTACACCAACAATTATCATTCCCACAGTGAGAGCAGCTCTGAAGTCTCAGTGTAAGGAAGCAGGCCACAAGATGCCAGATTTGTTACTCTAACAAAGAAGAAAAGAGACAGAGGAAAGAAGGATGGGAATGAGTTGCTGAGGAGTTTAAAGAATACCTGCTTAATTGTCTCAGAAGTACAATCATGCTCAAAAGGTTTCATCCCTTGGTCTGTGCAAGTTCACATACATAGCCCCGCTCATGGGAAGTCGAGATGAATATGCATTTGTTAGTATAAGGTTAATTGCTTTGGAACACTGAATCTCTTTAACAGAAAGAGTTGGGAGTTGCTTTTTCTTGTATAAAGGATATGAGTGAAGTGCATCGCTAGTGAATTTCTGGTTTTGTTCGTCTTACTGTCTGTGCAGCACATCTCATTATCTGCAAAAGCTTTGAGCTGATGATTAGCATTTGCAGCTTGGTTTAAGGTAGTTGATCATTGGGATGATTCTCTAAAGCCCAGTGGAGGTTGTGCTGCTTTTTTGTCTTGCTGTGGCCACAAGATGAAACTTCGATTGTTTTTTAACAGAGAAGTAAAAATATTTCTACTGAGACACAGACGACAATTTCTCAATCTTCTGTTGAGAAATAGAAGCACCCAGGAGTTCAAAAGCCACTAAAATGATACGGCTGCTAAGAAACAGCACCATCATTTTGTTTGGATCTTCCACCCACAGCCACAGGAATGTGTCAGAACAGAAATGCTGTGCGCTGAGGAATCGCATGATCTGTGCTTCGATTTCTTTTCTGAACCTCTGTAGGAGCAGCTGGGCAGGCTGCCGTCCCCAGCCCCAGCGCGTTCCCTTGCAGCTACCAGTGTGTGTGCACACAGCTCTGCCAGCACGGCGGGGGCAAGGCTCAGGCCCAGCCTGCGGGGTCCAGCAGGTCTGTACGCATTGCTGGGGAAGGCAGCCGTGCTCCTCCAGCCTCCCACAGCAGGGGCTTTAGGCCAGCTGTGCCTGCAGGCCCAGGTGTTGCTGATACTCCTCTGGCTTGGGCTGCACGTGCCATTTAAAGAGTGCGACCTTTTCTACATATATCCTGCAAAATCATTTGGGGGGCATTGTTTCTGAAACCCATAGCATCATGTCTTTGGAATTTGGTGTAGAACCACTGGTGCGTAGAAAGTGAGGAGAATTTAGCTTTCTCTTTCTCTCTTTTTCTTTCAGTCTTTCTCCCATCTCTCTTTTTTCTTCTTCTTTTTTTTTTTTTTAAATTTTAATTGTGAGAAGATGAGATTATTGAACTACAAATTACAAAGCTACTTTGGAATTAAGAGTGTAAGAGGTGTTCAGAGTGTGCATGGGATGGAGAGAAAGACAGCAAGGAGCCTTTAGGTGTGAGGGATGCAGCAGAATAGAGAGATAAAACACTCATGGCAGCAGAAACTGTTGGATACAAGGAACAGAAAATCCTGGGTAAAGAGAGCAATTTTGGGAAGGAGTGGAGAATACCAGCTGGCTGGCCAGGTTATGCATCTACTCATCTGAGGTATTTGTAATGTACCGCACTACCTGCAGATTAAGAGCTCAGTTCAAAAGACAGTGTGGGAAGAGATCTCCAGGAAAAGAGGGCAGATGGTGTAGCTGTATTAAGCCCTTAACCCTTAAAGCTGCAAACTTTAAAGCAATTAGAGACCCAGAGACATAAAGAAGAAAACTGGTTCTGGTTGGAGTTTCCACAGAGTCTGTTATCCCTTCCTAATAACTTTCAGTTCTGGTTCATCTTTATGTGCTTTTAGGACAGCTTAGTACACTAAGAATTGTTTTCCTGGGTGGATAATTGCTTCCCACTCCTTAGGGGTAATAGGTAACTGTGGAAATGAGATTTGCCCCCTTACATCTGGAAGGGGAAAGCTCTTTGCTATTTTTTTCATATTTTAGCATAAACCTTCCAAATCGCTGTCTAGATTATAAGGAAGTGTAGCAGTGTGACTCACACGGGCTGTTAAAGCCCAAGAAGGAAATACGTATGTGATTATAAGGACATATTTTCAGTGTGTGCTGCTCAGGCAGAATACACCCACAATCACAGTGATTTTCTGTTTATATATTTAGTGTCCTCCTTAAGCAGTGGGTGGAACAAATGTGACTGAAGAGTGTGAGTGTATAAGTGGAGGGCGTTTGTGTAGCTGAACAAGAGTTAGAGGGATTGTAATATTGAAAGTCGTGCTTAGCAGTTCTGTTAATTCATCCTTAACTAATGGGGACATGCAGAGTGAAGTCATTAGCTCACAGTAAGTTTATTGCTGTCAGTCATCTGTGTTCCTCTTGCTATTTTTACGGGGGGAAATAACTCAGAAAATAAGAGTAAGAGAGATTGTTTTGGGGGATCTAGGCTGAATTTGATAAGTTGCTGTGCTTTTATATAATCTCTTCTCTGAAACATTCTGTATGGATCATATAACTGGGTCAAATTGGAATTGATGAGCTTATTGAACCAAATGCGTATCAATCCATTTGGCTGCTGACCCCGCTATTCAGGGAACACCCTTTTATTTTAGGGTCCCCAAGTGGTGGGGTGCTACCCTCCTCCTCTGTCACTTAGGGGGAGTTCTCACCAGGGTAAGCCAGGAACAGTCTGTCCCTAAATTTGAAGACTGCCTTTTGTCCAGCCTGAATAAGCAGATGATTCTGTTAGTGCCGCCAGGGTCCTTTGAAGAGGATGCCCTACATCTGACCAGTGTGAGCGTGTATATTTAACCATCCTGTTCATCATCTTCACTCGGTACATGCCAGTTTGCTGTGCTGACTGCTCAGGCTGAACCTCAGGTTAGCGCTTTGCACGAGAGCCACCGCCCCTGACACTGTCACCAGCAGGCAGCTCCTTTGGCACCTTCTGCTCTGACACATGCGCTGTGATCTCCTGCCGGTGACCTGCTCCTGGCCTGTGCCTTATGCAAGTCCCAGGAAGTGCTGACACCAGAGGTCTGCTGTACTCAACCCGCAGAGCACCGGGGGTGTTGGGCTGCAGCTCTGCTTTCCCCACTGGGACAGGGCAGCCTTTCCTCGTTTGGCCCAGGCACGCTCCTGCAGGATGTGCAGACTGCCCATAGCGGGGATGGTTGCAGTGCGTGAAACAGCACAATATACGGGAGAATTAATTTTTCCAGACAACTCTCATTGATGAGAGTTGCAAGGCAATGTTTTTTGGAGTCAGGGGTGGGTGACTGGCCACGCAACTGCAGTTGCTGATACAGCTGCTGAAGGGCCTGGCAGTTTGGTGCAGGTGTACCTGGCACTGGGGGTCCCAGTGCTCAGGTGGTTGCAGGTGCCTGTGTGCCACGGACACAAAAGGAATCTGGGGAGACCAGTAGCCCCCCTAAAATAATCCTAGACAATTTACACATCTCAAGAGACAGTGACACAGGCTGCAAAAGGGCAGCGTGTCTGTCAGCGGGGCACCAGGGAGAGGTGGTGCAGCCTGCAAAGCCTGCTAAGGGCCCTGATGAGGAAAAGCATGTAATTCTACCCTCTGGACTGTATCGTTTCTGTGTCTGGATAATGAAATTTTTATTGTGACAAAATTGTTCGGGGGACACAGTGGACGGTTTATCAGTCTTTCCCAGGATGATAACGTGTGAAAGAGGCTAGAGGAGTTTATACTAAAATGTAGAAAGAAAGGCCCTTGTGGGATATTCAGGCCAAATGGCCAACTGGCAGGTTTCTGTGCAAATAGCAGCCAGAGCAGAGAGCTCCACAGCCACAGGAACAAACGCAGGAGGAGCACAGAGGGATCGGAGCACTGTTTGCGCTGTAACCTAAACCCATTGTAAATAGTGTTGAATTACAAGTGAGAGAGCTGGAATGTTGCAATTCATTGGAGTGTGTTTTGAACGAATACTGCAGAGACTCAATGCTGCTTGAACTATGGATTTTTAAAGCACTTGCTTATGCTCATTCTTACACTATAAATGAAGCAGATCTTTTATTATACAGTGCTATAGAATTTTTTAAAAATCTCTTAATGTAGGATTCATGTAGTCATTTGTGAGTTTTTCAGGTTAAATAGATTGTGGATGTGTTAAACAGAAAACAAACACTGTATTTTTTTTTTGTCAAACACATTGCTACTCTTCATTTTCTGGTGTTGTGCCAGTGACGTGATGTTCTTTCTTGCTGAGACCTGCAACTGTTCATTTACACGTTAATGTGGTCCATACATGAATGAAGGTAGGAAATGATTGTGGCATTACATTGCTTTAGTAAGTGCCTGAAGAGAAAACAAAAAGCCTTAAAATCAGTCTGATTAATATTTATGAGTAACTTGAGATCCCCTTATTAGATGCAGCCTTGAACTCCATTAACACTCAGTTCAGTGAGGCCTGGCATTTATCTATATTGAGGTTGCTGACTTAGATTTCCAAGGTCTGTTTTATGAAATATTTGAAGCTGCCACTTGCTAATTAGTATTATGCACACACAGGGATGACTGAAGTCTCCAGTGCATGGTAATCACAAATTGCTGGCCTTTCAATTGCCAAGTGTGATATATTGCCATAGGTGCCATCACCCTACACATTCAGCTTACAAGTCAGACCACCAAAAAGGATTTGAAAGACAACATTCCTCCAAACTGACTTAGTTCTTTTAAATTAATTTATTTTCTGAACCAAATTATAACTAGCCTCAAAGTTCAATATTTTGAATTCAAATTCCAGGCCAAATTTGGAAGTGGCAGATTTTAATAAGGAATGAATTGACACCACAGATAAGAAAGTTTCTCATGCCTGAGGATTTTGTAATAAAAATGTTATGGCTTCTGTGAATATCTGGTTCAAAGTGCAATGGGCAGGAAAAGCGATAAGAAGATTGGGCGTTTTTTCAGTTTTATCAGGTCAGCTATGCTGAAGTGTCTGAGTTTCTGTGTGTACACACACACACACACATATATAAATATTATGCACATGTACAAAGATATATACCGGAAATGGCAACTGCTGTTTACGGAGAGATCAGAATTATCAGCCTAATATGTCCATTCCCAGATGAGATCAGTCCACAAATATGGCAGTCCAATGATTCACAGTGCTTTGCTGTCTATAAAAATGTGGATTCCTTTTGGGCATTGATTAACAGTGATTGCTGTCATTGTCAAATATTATGGAAGGGGTATTGCAACAGCAGGATCTGCAAGGCTCTGGGATGCTTTGTTCTTCTTTACTTGCTAGGGCACTGTCATTTATCTTGACTCAAAACAAGCTTAGTTCATTTCTGTAGGGATGTTTTTGGAAAGGTTGCTGGATTATCAATAGTTACTTTAGATGTACATGCCAAAGGGAAAGGAACACAGAGGAAACAGTAATAAAAAAGAGGTTTAAATTCCTTCGTGAATTTTGTTATGAATAGTGAAAGGGCACAGCAGTCAAATCAAATTGATGCCTGACAGTCATGGGAAATGTGAATTTTCCTGTGGGAAGTAATGAGATCTGATTGGCAGAGCTTCAGCTACTAGTGCACAGACCAGAAATATTGCTCTCTCTTTGGACTTGGGTTCTTTTCTCTTCTATAGCCTCTGTGAGTTTTATTCATAGACCTTGGGGAGGACTTGAAAGAGAGACAAGGGAAACAGTCCACTGAGGACTGTTGTTTAACAGAACAAAAGAAATCCAAATATTCTAAGATATGGAAATGAACCCCAATTATCTATGTGTGCAATATCTATACTCTTACAATTAATAATTTATTGTCCCAATGTCCTGGATTAGAAGATTTTTAAAGATTCATTAGGATTGACTTTCTTCTTTGGGATGCTCTTAGGTATTTTGAAGATTGAGCACTGTAATTTGGGAGAAGACACATTGCCTTTTGCAGATGTAGAGGTTCAATTCATGCTTCAAGCACAAAATGAAACTCGGAATTAGCTAGAGACTGAATAATCCCTCTTACAAATTTGTGAAACGCCTTTGCTAAAGTGCATCAGAGGTTGTCCTTTCTACTTCAGTTTTTCATTCACATTCTCTGAGAAGCAATTTCTCCATCACAGTCCTGTGTTCCATTTCTAGTTGGAACTCACATCCAAATTATCTGTGGGCTGCAGCTTTCCTGGTGCCCTGGCACTCTATCCTGCAAAATGCTTTTGCACAGCAGGTCATTGATCTTCTAGTCTAGCTTGAAGGTAGCTGAAATGTCAATATAGCTTCTAGCCATTTTTTTCTGTCCTTTTTTCCAGTAATGTATGAATTATAACACTGAAAATATATTCCCTGATCACTGGTTTAGGATTAGGGATTTGTACCATGGAAATTCTTCCCCCAGACTGAAGCCATATCTTAAATTGGAAAACACACCAAGACAGCTAATACTGTCCTTTTTGGCCTTCTGCATTGCCTGCTGTATTTTCTAGAAACAATGAAGTTTATGACATTAAAAATTATAATATAATTACTCAGCTGACTATATCCTGAGAGAGTAAAAAGGCCTATATGCCCATGCAGTGCTTCACTAAGAACAACACTAAATATTTGAAAATTAGTAAATTATGCAAAATAAAACAAAGAATTTTGGCAGGAGCAGTGGCAGTTTCCTGCCCACCTCTGTCCATGCTGGCAGTAGCAACCACTGCTAGGTGACAGTGTCCTTCATCCGAGGCCGGATCTCATCAGTGAAATATGGATTCAAAGTTAAGAATACACAAGAGATAGAGGGAGGGAGCAGATTTGCTTCATTAGCTTTAAGTAAATGAAGTGTTTTAATGGCAGTAAGGATGTGGCACAGCCAGAACTAGGAATGCTCTGTTTCAGGCATGTGATGAGGTCGTTTGTGTTTCTGCTGCTGCCCAGGAGGCAGGAATGGCCGCAGCAAAAGGGAATAGGTACCAGAGATGAATTCAGAGACCAGATGTGTCAGGAGAGGTTCAGCCACAACATTGCACCTTATTTGAAAAGAAGAAATAAGGTTATCACAGATCAGATGGGAAAGAACGATCTTCTCATGGCACATTCTAAAAGAATCGCAAGAATTTGTGAGATTTATCTTGTGATGTTAAAGGGAAGAGCCAAAAGGAGGGGTCAGAGTGGATCAGAGAGGAACAAGTGTAGGGCAGTGGAGAAGAGGGGACGTGAAAGGGTCTGGTTGAGTGTCAGGATGCTTCTCTGATGAGTTCTCTCTCTGATCACTACAGCCTATCCCAGCTCTTTACTAAACTCATTCCACTCTCTGTAACAAGTGCTAATAGTTATAGCAAGCAGAAGAAAGTTCTGTCTAAACCACAGACCCTGCTTTCTAGAGCATCCAGCTTCCCACGTAATTTATGAAATCTGAGGACGTCTGAAACTAGGGTGCTGTGGTTGAAATCTGCTATATTTGCAACTCCTGGCTAGATAAGTCTGCAGTGCTCCACGAATGAAGCATTAAATGGTGCTGTATTTTTAAACTTGCAAAGACTTTCGAATACTGTGAGTAGTGATTTTTGCATTTTAACTGATTTGACTCCTTGCTCTCCCTAGGGGAAATGGAAGAGTTAGAAACCCTGTGGCTGACTGGTATTTGTCACAACGAGAAGAATGAAGTCATGAGCAGCCAGCTGGACATCGACAACATGGCAGGAGTGTTTTATATGCTTGCAGCAGCCATGGCACTCAGCTTAATAACGTTTGTCTGGGAGCACTTGTTTTACTGGAAACTTAGGTTCTGCTTCACTGGAGTCTGCTCGGACAGGCCGGGATTGCTGTTCTCAATCAGCAGGGTCAGTACTACTTTCATTTTTCCCCCTTTAGGCAACAGGCAGAATAAACACTGCCTCCCTAAAACATTATCCTTCCTTTTATTCCCACCTGGACATTAAAAATACATGAGAGAGCATCAGTGTGATGCTCTGGAGTAGTCAATGGGCTTAGGATGCACTTGCACCCCTCGGGAAGTCTTTATCCATTGGACTGCTTAGGGTATGAATTATCATATGCCAGGATAATCAGGAATCAAGTGCTGAAAACAAATACATTAAGGGGCGATTTCGATGAAGAAATGGTAGAGCTCAGATGCAGGAAATGTATTAATTGTCACATTAAAAATAAATAAAAAAGCAAACCAAAACCTAATTTGATAAGAGACATTAGCTCTCAGCTTTGTGCATTTCTTAAGCAAGATAATTTTAAGTTATAAAAATACAGTGGAATATTTTTATAAGCTTTTCTTGATAGCAAACTTGAATAAATTGTATGAGAAAAGGTCAAACACAATATCATTTATGTCTGGTTAGACACTAAGGCAAGTTTTAATCCTAACTTTACCAGACCCACAGAGGATTTATAGATCCAAGAAACCGATACTTGTTAAAAAAAAGGGAAATGTGGGCTTATTGTAATATTTTTGACAAATTGGTTGGGGGTTTTCTTTATATATTTTTAAAACAGATAGAACTTTCATTAGGTAAGTGATTTTTCTGTATTTTTTAGACAGCTGAGGAGAACTGAAAATGATACTAAAATGGCTAATTGCTTTAAAGAGTGCTGCAATTACCCTGTTGAGTAGATTGGACCATTTTGGAACTGCATTAAAAATAGTCTGCACTACTCTGTTGGGGATTGTCTAGGAACCATATGCACCTTAACCTCCACATTTTATATTTGAACTTTGTATTTCTGGCCTTTTTTTATATGACATTCTCCTAAGCAATGCAGGAGAAAAAAAGGTACTTATGTCAAAGGTAAATGTCTGAGAATTGCTAGTTCACAGGGTTGGAAATGTCAACTGGGCTCACAGGAGTGACCGAAGAGGTTGGAGTGAGAAAATGGGCTTCAGCTTTTTGCTCAAAATTAACTCAGATTCAGGTTTAGAAAGAGCTGGGGTTTTTTCATATGTACTGGGATAGGGATCAGCAAAGCTAAAATATGATGACTAGAAGCCTTTTTATTTCAGTACAGGTGAAGAGTACCTTAACCTCCAATAAAATAGTCCCACTACAGGCTTGTTTCGAGGGGAAACTTAATCACTGGTTTAAAATAAGGGAGTATCTATTACTGAAGGTTAGTTTCATTTTGTGCCGAGGTTAGGGAACCTTTTGGGATACCTTCTAATCTTGTATTCTGGAATAAACTGGGCAGGCCAAGACAGACCACTGGTTTGTGAAATACTGGCAATTTTTCCCCTTTGTAATTCTGACATGTATAGCAGAAAATATTCCTCCATTTCAATGCAAGGAAATGAGGAAAACATAGAGATGTACTTTTAATCTTTCCAGTAATTGGATGAAAAATGTCTAATTGTTCTTTATTGCTAATTAAAAGTGAAACGGAAGTTTTAAAAAGTTATAGCTAGTGATTTAATTTTTTATATTACTCATATTGCAGGGTATTTACAGTTGCATTCATGGAGTACACATTGAGGAGAAAAAGAAGTCTCCTGACTTTTCTTTGACCAATTCACAAACCAACATGTTAAAACTGCTGCGAACAGCGAAAAACATGACGAATATCAATCCTTCAAGAGTTGATTCCCCCAAAAGAACAGCTGATTTCATTCAGAGGGGTTCTTTGATTATGGACATGGTCATGGATAAGGGAAACTTGATATTTGCTGATAACAGATCCTTTCAGACAAAGGACAACTTTTTTGGTGACAACATAAGTGAACTGCAGACACTTCCTGGCAATCGACACAAGGACAATCTCAACAACTATGTTTTCCAAGGGCAGCATCCTCTCACACTGAACGAAACCAATCCAAATACAGTAGAGGTTGCAGTAACAACAGAAGCAAAAGTGAACTCCAGACCCAGGCAGCTTTGGATGAAATCTGTTGAATCTTTACGTCAAGAATCTGTACGTCAGGGCCAAGGTTCCCAGAGAGAAAACGGGTCAGAGGAAAACAGGCAGCTTTCATTGAAAAGCCAAAGATACCTTCCTGAAGAGATTGTCCATTCAGATGTATCAGAGACATCAAGCAGAGCTACTTGCCACATGGAAGCTGAAACCAACAACAAGCACCACAAAACCAAGGACAATTTTAAAAAACGGACAGTAGCATCAAAATACCCGAAAGACTGTAGTGAAGTGGAACTGACATATCTGAAAACCAAACAGGGCTCTCCACGGGATAAAATCTACACAATTGATGCTGACAAGGAGCCAGGATTCCGCTTGGACACACCTCAGTACATTGAAAACATTGTCCTTCCAGAAACTGTAGAATTTCCTGATGTTTACCAAGATCACAATGACAACTTCAGGAAAGCCGAACAAGCTAACAGGACTCCATCACATAACGAAGACAGTCTTCCAAATAATGACCAGTATAAACTTTATGCAAAGCACTACACTCTCAAAGAAAAAAATTCTTCCCTAGGTGACATGAACGATAGGTACAGACAGAATTCCACCCACTGCAGGAGCTGTCTCTCCAACATGCCCACTTACGCGGGACACTACACGACCAGATCTCCCTATAAATGTGATGCATGCTTGCGGATGGGGAACCTCTATGATATTGAGGAAGATCAGATGCTGCAGGATACAACGAACTTATCACTTCCTGAAGAAATATATGAGCGTACTTGGTCACAAAGTAGTGCTCTGCAATATCATAGAAAGAATAAACTGAGGATTAGCAGGCAACACTCTTTTGATAATATCGCTGACAAGTCCAGGGAAATTGATATTGGAAGACCTTCTCGTAGTATAAGCTTGAAAGAAAGAGAGAAATTCCTTCAAAGTAGTCCATATGCAAGCATGTTTAGTGTTCCCTCAAGCAAACTGTTGAGCAACAAGGCCTCACTTTTAACTCATGCTCTGGAGGACAGTAAGCGGAGCAAGTCCCTGTATGCTGTTCACTCGGATGATAACCCCTTCCTGCACTCCTATCGTGATGACCAGCATTTATCTCTTAGGCGAAGTCCAGCTGATCTTTATAAACATTCATTGCCAACAAGAGGAAGAAATGATAATTATTTAAGGTCATCCATACAGTCTACAGCGTCATACTCTTCCAGGGATGGTCGGATCCATAATGACATGTACATTTCAGAGCATGTTTTGCCTTACGTTGCAAATAGGAATAGCTTGTACTCAACTCCAAGGGTTTTAAATTCCTGTAGCAATACACGTGTGTATAAGAAAAGGCCTAGCATTGAATCAGATGTTTAAATTTTCCATGAACACTTTATCTATAGGGAAAGAATAGTTGCCACCATCTTAGAGGGAGAATTTTTCCTTTAACAGTATCCTGCTCTGGTAAACGATACGTAAACCTCTCCCTTTCCCAATGTACTCTTGTACATGAATAGGTAAACTGGTATGCTCTGAACTATCCTTTTAAAATATGTCTTGTTGAAAAGGATAAAAAATAGCCATTTATGTATGCTTTATATATAAATGGCAAGTTGTACTGAAATAGCCCCAATATATGTTGGCAACTATGCTGTTTTGTACCTAATTATTTTACTATTTCAGTTATTCTAATTTATGTTGCTAAGTATCATTCAATGTACTTTTGTCCTTAGAAATGTTTAATGATTTTCTAGTACTGGATAAGCAATATGGTATGCATGTAGTATGACACAGACAACAAGAAATAGGGATGCATTTGCACAGATTCAAAAGTAAGACTCTAAAAGAGAACAGAAAGCTAAGACTTCCAAAAATATATTTTAGCTTCATAATAATTTTCAAAGCCAAAAAATAATTAAAAAAACCCCCAAACCCCAGGACCTTAATAAGTTAAATACAGTGAGTTAGCACAAAATTAGTATGTTCCTTCTAGACTGACAGAGAGTAGATGGGAAGGCAGTAACCCCAAACATGTGAACTGCTGTGTACTAACAGGAAGCCCCATGGATATTGGTTAATGTTCATGTACAAATGCTTTTCTTATATTGCACATGCACTTACCATTACAAAGTAAGTTCATTGAAAAGTTTGCAGTAATCTTGTCAGAAATTTCACAGCTGCCTAATCCAGAGTATATATTTTTAGATATCACTATATGGCACTTACTATGGAGCTGTGGACTTTATTAGTAACCTTGAGGCCTAATGTGTACGTAAGTTTGCATTTGCCCCTTACTGGTGATTACTCAGGGCTGTATAGTATTTCTTTTATTCTTTCACTTCCCAAACCAAATCCCAACCCACTGTAGTTCTTTGTTCATAGTGTATTAGTGACAACTAATTAATTGTATATTAATAGTATTAAAGCTGTTAATACAGTATCAAACACCGACAGCCATAAGTTCAGTGTGATCAGTGAGGAGCGTGGTACCATTTATTTGCATACACAGAGAAGGATTAACACCTTTGGAAGGACTTCTTCCTTCCACAGTATTGTGCATATTTGTTGAGCATCAGACCATTTTTCTAACCTCTCCAATCAAGTCTGTTATAGAAACTGAATATATGCACACGTAACTAAGAAACAGTGTCTTTATTATCACTTACTGGTATACAAAGGTATTCACATAACAGGGATGCATTGTTATATGACTTTTCCTTCTATAAATGTCAATCAGATTATTTCACAGATAAAATGTCTGCTACACACCCCTCCTTACCCTCACTGGAAGAAAAAAACCCACTAGATTTTAACCATAAGGGAATGTGAAAGGGAAGAGAGGAAGGCTTTCAGGAGAAGAGTGTACAGCTTTTCAACTAAAGAAGTAAATATAATTGCTAATACATTTAACTACTGAAAGTGTTCCTGAGGTGGTGCTCTCCCATTTTCCTGCTACTCTGAGAACTGCTTTAGGATTTTTGTGTAGAGGAAATTTAGATTATTCAAGCATTATTCCCTCCATTTCACTGAAGAACAGTGAGCAGGGAAACAATTACCACTGTGAATTGGAAAATGTGAATATTACCCTAACTTTTCTCTAAACTGAAACTCTTTTCAGCAGAATAGTGCCTGTCAGCTGTAATTGAAGCATCTGCATGCCAGAGGTGCAGTATGCAAGGTGTTTAATTTAGAACAGCATAATGCAGAGCAGAGTTGCAAATGGGAGATAATATAAATGATGCGTAGGGATAGTCAAAATAAAGCTTCTTGAATTTTGTTTACAGCTTTTTTTTTAAATTAAACATTTAAACTGACTTTGGCTATCGAAGTCCAGAATGAGTTCTTGGTATTTGCAAATGTATTTGTATCTTCACCGTGATGGTGAAGGATGATATTTTTTAAGGAATGAAATGTAATCAGATTTGGGCTTCCAAGTCTCTTTCCAGCTTCCAAAAATCTCAGTATACTTTATTGTAAGTATGATCAGAAAGCATATCTATGGGTATCTCTATGCAGTTCAGGTAAAAATATGTTTTGGGTATTCTTTATTCAACATTTGGTCATAATTATTGGCCCTGATTCACATGGGATGCTTTCTGGTTCCTCACTGGAGGGAGTTTTTATAAACAGAAGATCCTTGCCTGCCCTTAGAGAGACTCAGATTTCTTAGGAATAGTTGTGTGAGCTAAGCAGGGTTAGGATGTCTGTGGGATGAACACTACTTGTCATGAACCCAAACTTTTCCTAAAGACACAAATATGTTTTGCTCTTAAGTCTACAGAAAGGCAAATGCACTGAAGGCATAATGTTGTAATGAGTGTAATAAAAATATTTCAGGCAAATTTTAATATCCAATCCAAGTCATAGTATATTAACTAAAATCTGAAGTGTTTTGAACTATCTGGTGTGTTTCAGCAGATATGATATTTGCTGATGTTATGCCAGATCCTGCCATGGAGGTTTGCTGAGCATTTCACCAAGTAAATCATAAAACTCAGTGGTGGCTCTTGTCTTTCACATCATCGTAAAGCTCTCAAAGTATTTGTTGATCGCTCCAAGTCTTTTGTATCATCATCTCTATCTAACCAGACACATAATTCAATATTTATACAAGTACTGTATGTGAAGTTGTGGGAAAGAAAAATTCCCATTTACATTTTCTCTCTTGAGATTCAGTTGTAAACATCCTCAACCCAGGTGGATTTATCTTTCTGTGAAATGTACAAGCAAATTAGCTACAGTGAAATATATTGCAGTGTTTGCTTTTTCTGATTTGAGCAGATTTCTGGTGACTGTAGAGATTTATTATTATTATCTGCAATATTCAATACAACCACCTGCCCTAAACCCAAATTAAGAGGCAGGGAGAAGACTTGATAATGTTGCACAGCAGTTGTTCACATGGAAATATAAGATGCTTCCATAAAGGAGGAAAAAAACCCACCAGATACTGAAAGTAGAGGGAGTAAGAGTCTGCATGCATTTGTTGTTTTGATCTTGGCATAAATCCGAGTCGATAAGGGGAAGGAGAGCTGAGGCAGGGCTGTAGGCAGTAGCCGATGCGGTCGCAGATGTGCTCGTGTAAAGAAGAAGCAGCTGAGAAGTTGAAGAAAAATCTTCAACAGAGCCACAAGCCACAGCTTGTGAGGCTCAGCCGTAGAGCGCGTGGAATTCTGAATTTTGCCTGAGCTTTGTTGATATATTTGCACTGACTTTCAATTAAACTGAGATCAAGACTTTCTGTATTTCCCTCTCTCTCACTCTAGCTGCTGCTATACTTGAAGAGGAGAAAAGAATCTTCCTGCATAAGTGGCCATCCTTTCTGTACCTTTCTGGATGGTGCTGGTGACTTGTTACATTTTCCTGATTACAGCTCTAGCAGTTTGTTGGTCATTCCTATCACCAAGATTTCCTGTGACTCCAGCTGGAACTGAATCAGGCTGTAAATGATATGGGCCATTCTTGGTAGCATGTCCTGTAGTGTTACACTGCTCCTGGACGACACCTTTTGTGGAGGCAGGATATTGAATTGCTGAGGAGTGCAGTAGGTACATGGAGGTAAAAACAGCTACATAGACATACCTGCCTCTTGCTTTTTTTCTCTTTTAAAGATATTGTAGAATTTCGTCATGTTTTTGTCTTTCCCTTTTCACCACAGTAAATTTTCCTTTTTTCTCTCAAATAGATTTTGTGTTCTGCTTGTGTTTCTTAGAACAGTGTAGCCACCCACTAATTAAAAAGCATGGAAATAAGATATTTTAATATATAAGATAAAATTAAGGAAAATTAAGAGATCTTGCATTTCTGGAAAATTTAATGTCTTTGCAGCTTTTGCTCAGATTTCATTACTCTGCTATCTAAGAAGCTTGGTTAGGAGAAAGAGTGCTGTGGACAAACAGAAGTGAAATCACCGCCAGCTCACTGTGTTTTGGCAGCATCTCATAAATACATGTCTCTTTATGGTCTTTCAGGAACACTTAAGAGGTGAAATAAGGCTCACAAGGGAAATCAGGTGTGGTTTATTTTTCCTGAGGAAAGCAAATCTTTTTATACCATTTTAAAGGAAGCAAAAGCTAGAGCTGTGTGCATAGCTTTGGGTTTCTGTGCTGGAAGGCTAAGCTCTTTTGTTACCAGTGGAGAGAGAGAGAGAGAAAGCAAGAGAAAGCAAGCTCCCTCTGGATGGAAGTGCAGAGGACTGAGGAGTTGGGAGCAGTTCTGTGGGGGATGTGTCCAGAAAGATATTACCTCTCTCTGTTGACTTTTTAGAAGGTATAGGCTCCTAACTCAGATATCTCAGTTAGGTGGGGTTAGGAAAGCAATGGTCTGTTTATCCCCAGCCTCCAAAATCTGCCAGGTAAATCTGCAAGTGAGTACCAGTTTCAGCCTTGGAGGTGTTATGGGTTCCTGTGCTCATGCAAATAGGTTTTTTTGTGGGGTTTGCAGTACCCCCTGCATAGTTGGGATAATCATTTGCTTTATACCATGTGACTACCCAGCATGGGAGAAAAGTGTCAGAATCTCTTGCTTGTGGAATAACTTGCTGTTTTCATATTTCTGCAGTGTAGCATATGCACCTTAGAGATGGGGAAGATTTTGATACTGTTCCCTCCCTTGCTGGGTTTATCAATGTAGAACAGAAATTGTGTCTCAAATCTAAGGGTCTGAGAATCTGCCTGGATTTAGGAAGAATTCAAGAGGTGAATTTTTTTTGTTATTTTACATTGCATTTAAGATGTTGATATATAAAACCTAGTGAAAACAGAACTTCTGTGAAAAAATCCTCTCCTAGTTTATATAAAAGAATAACTATCCTGTAGCTTGGCTAGATTGTGTCAAGTGTTAATCATCACATTGTGTGCTTGTTTCAAGATGAATGTCATACATTCCCTTGCTAAACTTTCCCAGCTCTGGTCCTATCTTAACTCAAAAGTCCTTTTAAATACCTTTCCTGTATAGGGCAGTCTGGTTTGCAACATAAAAACAGTTTTCCACTGATAGACTTAAATTATTTTCTTAGCAATGATTTTTTTTTTAAGTTAATCTAAACTTCTTTCCTATTGAGAGCTGAGCCTTCCAAACTTAGCAGTGCTGAAGGAACTTCTGAAAGAACATAAAGGCCTTTCAAAATGTGACTTATGATACGAGCCATTTCCCTGCCCAAACTCACCTGTACTGTCTTATTTAAATGTATTAGCAACATGTCAGCATTTGAGGGAGCTCAGTTTAATCACAGCTGTGTATTTCTTTATGATATGGATATAAGTACAGACAGGGACGTGGTGTGATAGAGGAAAGGCTGGATGTGCTCTGGCTGGAGTCACCTGTGAAGCTGTGGTTAAATGGGAGCAGCCTCACGATCGTCCTGTCTCTTACATCTTTCTGATCATGCAGAGTCTCTGTCTGATGTGCACATACTGTACATGGTGCAAAACTCCTGTCGAGTTCCTCAGCTGTCGTTGTGGAGCCGCTCCCATGCTCACCCCCATTCCCGTGTCACAGCAGTGTCTGTCAGAGGGGAGGTGGCTGCTTGTGCTCTCTGGTGTCTTTGCCAGACCCAAGGGGAGCTGCAAGCCTGCCCTGCTTCTCCCTGCTCTGCTGGGGAGGGTTACTGCACTCTCTGTAAATAAGCTCTTCATTTATTTCCCTCACTCAAGCTTTAACTTTTTTTTTTTCCACTGCTTCTCTCGACCTGTGTACAGAGTATGCGCTCTAAAAATGTGTGCTCTTCCAAAGTCCTGCAACTTTGGAAGCCAGGAACACAGGTGTGCATCACCCTGCAATGCAGTGAAGATGCACTTGTTTCTCCTCGTGGGATCATGAGCTTTTTTGTTCCATACTGCAGAATGTATCTGCCATGATTGAAACAGGTTTTTTTTTAAATTTCTGCCATTCTAACAGCTGTAAGAATCCACTGCTGATTTTGTGATGATTTTGTCATATCTATAATTTAAGAACCAGAAATAATATAAGTAAAAATAAGTTACCTCACTATTTACCAGGTTTTTGTTGTTTTGCGCTTAAATGACAATTTTTACTCCTTTTGCTTAATTCTTTACCTGTATTGAAAACAAGGCTAAATTAGTAGACAATATAGCCATGCTGTAACATTGTCATGCAATACCTTTATTAATAGATAACCACACTAAATATAGTATTACATATTTAAAAGAGAGATGGTTTCGACTCTCCAACTCTTAAAAAGTAGTGGTGATAAGCAGTTATACTCCTAGATGTTTTGTCCTTTCCCTTTTGTATTAGTATTTGTTTTCACTAATATATTTCAAAAATTATATTTCTGTGCACGTTAGAAAACTGTGAAAATAAATACCAATAAATATTGTGATACTTATTCAGTGCACTGTAAAGTTCCAAGTGAGATGATATTTTGCTTGGGAATTGATGGAAGCTTCTCACTTCTCAGAAATGGTACTAAGCTTTAATGTGGGAAAATGGTAATATTTACAGTGACATGAAATTTTAATGGAGAATGTTTTGTTTTGCACTTCTGGTACTATTAGAAGAAATGATATGTTTTTCTCAGCAAATGCATTATAAGATTACATTTTTAAATTTGTTTTGTGCATTGCAGTACATAAGAATAACCTCTTTGAAGAGATTTGTGTTACATCATTACTACAGCATTCTTTTGTCTGATAATTTTTTTTCCTGAGCTCGTTTAATAATGGTGTTTAATGGCAAAAACCTTTTGGGAATGTATTTTGGCTTCTGTCTCATATTGTAAACCCTGAACTTGGACTCGTAGTGATGCAGTCGAAGGCCCTGACGAGGCTGCTCTGCCTTTCCATGCTCCTGGGGACGGGGACCTTCCTTGTTCCCAGCTGGGACAAGATTAGAGGAGTCCAGAACACTTTTGGAGGATGTGCTGTGCAACAATAGAAGTGTAAATGGTCTTCAAAAGTGAAAATAAAAAGAAATTGGAGATTCACAGTTAGCCACACTAGTGGGGGGAGGGGGGTCTGTGACAGGGGTCTGCAGTTTCTGGAGGAGATGGTAATTTTTAACTAAAGTAATTTGAATTCTACTTAAGTTTCTGAAAGTAACTGAAAAAGCGGGAGTTTTCTTTTTCTTTTAAAGCCAAAGTCTTTACATTTTCATACGAGGTTTCACAGGAAAATGGGCCAAAGAATACAATTAAATATGCAAATGGTTAATCCTATGGAAAAGGGTATCCTGTTATCTTGATATGCACAAGCATATTAATGGTAATAGGAAGAATGTGTGTAATTTTCCTGTATATTGCTATGTAGGTTGCACTATTTTGAATGACACAAGCCTGATATTTTAATTACCAAATACCATAAGATGCCGTTTATTAATAGTTTAAACTTGTTAACCTAAATATATATACAGTATACACAGGCGTGCGTGCATACACCTTCCAACCCAGTCATGCGTGAGTAATCTCCCAAAGCTGTGGGACACATTTCAGCAGTGCTTTATTTTAAGTGGTTTTCTTCTCTCCTTTCCAAACCTCCCACATCTAGAAATCTTCTAGCAGCAATTATTGTAGTATTTGATACCTGTTACAGAAGGGGCTAAAGGACTCGTTTGGGTCAGGATTGCTTTGTGCTAGGACGCATGAAAACATGTCAGAGAGTTCCTGTCCAAAAGAGCTGGAATCAATGCCAGCTGTAATAACCAAGTCGTAGGAAAAGGGTGGCTTTTCATACTGGTTTGAAAAATCTTGGCCAGAGAGGCTCTATTGGCCTGGTGACTGACCTTAAACTCAGTGGCAGCTCATGTATCCACGTCTGGTCCTTAAACTTGTTACTGAAGGCCGCTGAGGAATATTACCTCCAGAACAAAATTCCCAGGGAGGAGCAGCTGGTGTGTGCACCAGTGGCCGCCCATGTGTTCTCCCATGCAGACTGGGCAGGTTCCAAAATGGGTTTTGCACGCCAGGCCGGATTCAGCAGTGGTGGGTAAGGCACAGTCAGTTCTCTCCATGCACAGGCTTTTGTGCTTGCTAGTACTGGTGATGTGGAGATTTCCACCGAGGGATGACTGTGGTGTTAGGCTTCTTTTCTAAATTTATACTGCTCTAACTAAAACTTATAACAAAAAAAATACCTTGGAATCATTTGTTGGAAGTAATTCCTGAGCCTTTTCTGAAAGGGAATGTTGGATAATTATGAATTTTTCCACCTTAATCAAGAAACACTAAATTCTGTAGGGTCAGATTTTGTCTACTACTCATTGCAAGTGTGTTTTGGAGCAGAACTTGGTTTCAAGTTCTTCATCTACAAGAAGAAAATTTTTGCTTAGCTTATTATTACCTGGTCTAGGTTTGGATTCCAAATGTGGACAAAACACCTTTTGGCTTAAATAGGGATGTGTGAGGGAGTGATGAGGGAGCAGATCCTTAGTGCAGTTCACGCTCAAATCCCCAACCAAACGTCATGTTGCAGAGGTTTGGAAATTGCATCATGTAAAATTGTGTGCAGCTAGGAAGGAAATCAGTGCAATTTCAATAAGAGCTGTTTGCAGTTTATACTTGATATCAGGTATAATATTTTGAAATAGTCTTCCTCATTTCAGAACGTCCATTTTGCACCAATGAAGAACAGCCTGATCTCTGTCTTCACACTTCACACCCACATGCACAGTGGATCTCGTGCCTTCCCTACTGAAACCAGGAGGCACAAACAGAATTCATTAATGTGTCAGGCAAACTCCTACCTGGTTCTTAACTCATTACTTCATTTTTAGGCAAAATCTGCATCCATACATTTCAGGGTCTCAGAAGCACCTCACCTGTGAGTTAATAATATTGATTTTAATTCATTGGAGTCAACTTCACACTAAACCTGAAGGGCATTTTGTGCTTCCTCTCATCCTGTTTAAGGATATTTGTGGGCTTAGATGAAACACTAATATTTCTGTGCTGCTAAACAAAACCCACCAGAAATATTTTAAAATCTCAAATTACACTTTGAGAAACATTTTTTTACCTGTTTACTTGAATAATGTCAATTTAATATGTTGTCCTGATAATTTTTTGTACATATACATGTATATATATAAAAGCTATATATAGATATGTATATGTATAAAGTTGTTGTGGAGAATGAGGGGCAAGACAGAAATCCAGTGTTGTGATGAGGATTCTACAATCATTTATTAACAGTTTCAAGTAATGTATTGTTGTTTTGAGTTTGATTAGAAGTTATTTGCAGTTGAACTATGAAAAGTGAAATGCAACCAAGAAAATGAGAATTCACAATATTAACTTTGGATTTTACTCAGAAAGAAAATTAGTTACTAGTGCAGTTGGAAGAATATTCTTTTTTTGATGGGGGAAAAGAACTCCAGGTGTAATAGTTTGTACTGATTACATGGAACACTAACCTACATTGCACTAGGAGAAATTTGCATGCCAAAAATAAAATTTTACCAGAAATCTTGAAACAATTAGATTCCATACTCAGTAAAATAAAAAGCCTATCACTTCTGCTATTTACTAGTGCAATTTGCTGTAACACTCTCGAAAGTCTCGTACTTGAAACCAAAGAGTAAGTCACAAATTTCCAGTTACTAGCAAAGAATAGTAAAGATTTGAAGAGCTCTTAACACCTGGGGAAATAAATCAGGATGTTAGAGTAGAAATAAAAGAATATTGGTGAAATGGAATCAACCATAAAATAATTAATTTTTAAGAGAATCCAGAATTTCATTATAAAATTCACCGTTTAATGGATTCTTCAAAAGAAAGGGTTTGGGGAAAAAGAGGATATTTAAAATCTAGTTTTGACATTCCAATTACTGTCTGTTTTATTAGCTAGGTTTAGCAAAGTGAAATGAGTTTTAACACACACAGTTTCAGCTGCTGTGTGGCGCAGACACGTGAACACCCAGCTCCCCCTGCACCCTCTGTCCCTTCCTCTGAGATCCTGGGGTGGCTGGAGCTGCCCCAGAGCGCCCAGTGCAGCGTGGAGGAACTGGGATCACACACTTCTCTCCTGTGTTCACATACTGTCTCACTGCAGTTCACCCTGACCATATTCTAACCCAGTGCATGACTGAGTGCTAATACTGTATAAATATTTTGAAACATATCTTAAAAAAAAAACGTTTGCTTCAAACTTTTTATGATAGAGAAATATATAATTATTATGGTTGTCTTACAAATTGTATCGTGTTCATTTTTTGTTAAATATGTAGAAAAACATTAAGGGAATGGGGGACTTGAATGTCTGTGTGTACTGAAATGTATATAACTATTTGGAAGAACACATGTGCCAAGAATAACATGATGTAAAAATTGTAAATATATGAAAAATTCATTTTTCTAATAAAGATAATTTCTGCCAATTAATATGAAAAGGAACAATGGTATCATTCTTGTCTGTCTTCCTTGTTAAATGGGACAAGATGAAGCATCACCTATGAAGAAGGTTTACATTTGTTTTTTCCTATGCCACTGATGTGATCTGAAGGGTGTTAACAGCCACGTGTTTTGAGACATCCTTTGCTGTTAGAAATTATCGAAAGGTGAAGGTGCCTGAAGCTAAAGCTGACAGTGTGTGCTTGGTGATCCCAATTTAATTTAATTCACAAAGAGGATTGAGACAATTAACTTATGCAAAATTCCTTTGTTGTGAGAATGATGCTCTGAATGGTGCTCCCTCAGCAGAGGGAGCAGAAGGAGCTGGGTGAAGGACGGGCCCTTCACCTGTGGCACCGTCCTCCCGTGTTCCCAGCGGCGTCGGATGCACGAAGCACGGTGGGCCTGCAGGAGGAGGTGATCTTGGCTGCAGAAAGGGGGGAGCTCTTTGGGCCCTTGTGGAGGCAGCATCCAGCTGGAGAAGGAGGTGTCCTGCCAGGAATGATGCCACCCCTGAGAAGAGCTGGAGAGATGGAGCTGTGGAGCGCTCCTGGTGTGGCAGCACCCTCAGAGCTCGCTCAGGTGAGCATGGGGGAGAACAAACCCGGGGGTGAGAAAACAGCAGCAATGTCTCTCATCTTCTATGACTTTTGGTGCCCACAAACTTGTCCAATGTTCTGGTTAATCAAAATGTAAATCAAAACAGAGGTTTTAGTGGAGCATTTAAAATTATTTCTAAGGTTTGACCATTTGCCTGGCCATGGGAGCTAAAGAAGTGAGGTTCACACTGTGCTCTGAAGCGGTTCTGTAGGACCCCATTTTCCATGATGTCTGATCAACTAATTAAAATCTTTGAATCCACAAAATGGGCTTAAACAAACCCTTGGCAATTAGAATAATGTTCTTTGAGGCAGTGGGATGAAAGTCGTTATAAAAATCCAAAGTATTCTTTTGGTAAAGGGGCTTTTTGTCGAATGTAAAAATAATGATGCAGGTGAAGGGTTGCTCATGGATGTCTCAGAGCAGAACAGTCCCATCTATTTGTTCCCAAGATGAAAACGTCTGCACAGACAATATGAGAGATATAAAATTGGACTTCTGTCCTTAATGAGGTTTTTAATGAGGAAAAACCTGCTGGACTTATGATCTTCTGCTAGAAGATTCTTTTAAAGGGACCCCACCCTATTTGTATCTAAACATCTCCGTTTCATGAAACAGCATGAGGTGTGCCCAAGTTACTGAATCTTTATCTAGCTTGAATCTTTGTTTTTATGTGACAATGGTGTTTGTACCAGGCTGGTGTTGGCTTCAGGGCTGCTTCTCCCAGCTCTACCTGCCAGCAGAGCTGATTCTCTCTGTGTGTCTCTGAGTCAACTCAGCCTCAGCTTTGATTCCCTTTGGGATCTGGTTTGAAGATAGTCATATTCCCCCAGATCGTGCTTTTGAGTCTTTGCTAATGTGTCTATGGCAACTACCAGTCTTCTAAGACTTTACTTGCTAAAAAAGATGAAGTTTAAGTGGTGGCTGGGAAATGGAAGCTTTTTAAGTGTGACATGTTGTACATGGCACTGCCAGCAGCGTTCCCAGCGAACTGAGCAATGCACCTGGTACCAACTCAAGCTTCTCCCTGAATTTGCACTCAAAAACACCTGTTCTAAGGCCAACTGCTGAAGGCTGCTCATGTCTATTTACAGAAACACGATCCACCCTACTTGTTGTGGTGAGTTTTCCCAGTGATCATTCTAGCTGCTTGTTTCTCTGCTTCTTCCAGCAGTTTACAAACAACATTAGCTTCCTCTTGCAGATTTGTTGCAGTACAAAAACCAAACCATGGCTTCCACAAATCGCATTATTGATCTACCATGTGATCCTCTGTCACGCTGTGCTTCTCCCACTCCAGCAGGCACCTCCCCGCGTGCAGCACTGTGGTCCTGTTTTCCACTGAAGAAGGGAAGTTTCACAGGCTGAACAAGGGTCTCTGCATTGATTTCTGTATTTTCTCTCCTGATGTTCCCAAAAAAGCTGTCAGGCGGGAGGGAGGGTGGGGCTGTGTGTGTGTAGTTTGACTTTTTATTTATTTGCTATTAGTTAGCTTACACAGCTAACTAATCATGATCATAATGATCAGTGCAGATATTGACTGCATTCTGTTCAAGTCAATATGCTCAAACCTTTTTAAAAATAATGTGTGTTTATAATGTACACAATGATTGTTCCTAATCTATGGCAGTAATGATTTTAATGCACTGAGATTTCTCAGCTTTGCAGTAGGCAACAGGGGATGGTAATACAGAATATAATCGTGATTAGCATTGTTTAGACAAGGTTACTGCAAGGTCAAAGACATTTTCCAGGGCTCTCCATGCAGCTCCAGGTGTAATTTAATAGCAATAATCCTTAAAAAATTCTTTGCACTGCAAAAGCACATGGTGTTTTTAGAGTAGACCTCAGCCTGCTAGTTAGATGTGACCCACCTCATGAGATCATTGAACCCTTTCATAGTCCAAGACTGCATAACATTTACACTGTCTGTAAAGAGCTATGGAAGATACAAAAAGCAGAAAATCTGAACACAAAACTCCAGAGACACAAAATACAATATTAACCAGGTTTGAAAGTCTCAGGCCCTCTTTTTATAGAATTGTGTAGTTCCACTAATTACTTTGGGGACTGAAGCTGTTTGGCATTTCAGAGGCTTGGATATGAGCAGCTGTCTCCTTCCATCCTGCATGGGGAAAAGCAAATTGAATAGGAACCGTAACAGGCATTTCTCTGTGCTCAAGGAAAAGCAGAGACTTTGGCCAGGTTTTAGTCCCAGTTCCTGAGGTGGTGTAGTTTTACCAGTTGAGAGGTTTGCCAACTTAAGAAAAAGCTTCTTCAGCGGTATCACAATAGCACAATCCTGATTTTACCCTCCTCTTTCCCAGCAAAAGAAATGTGGCAAATTGCATAATTCTCCTGGTAGCTGAAATACCTCTAAGTCCCATTTCTGCAGTTATAAAAGAAGAACCATTTGTATACCTTGGAGAAGATAAAAGTAGTAGGAGTGAGGATGACTAGAATAGCTGATTTTCCTCTAAGAACAAAACTGCTGTTGCATTGATTTGGCCACAGTGAGTGTTTCCCAATATGGGCTTTGAAAGCTGCAGTGCATGTTAATTCCTGTTACCCTTTTTATTTTATACGTAAATGTGTGTGAAGAGCTTATGTTTAAAAATAGGGGTGGGGATGATGCTGAGGGTTTTTGCTATGGGAGAAACTTTCAAATAGGACTAGATAACTCTAAGTATCCTGCAAAAAAAAATGGTGCAAATCTCTTTGAATATGCCTCTCACCATCAAGAACTGGCAGTAGCTCTTAACCAACCAAGAAAATAATTTATTTTTAATGAAACATCAAATCTCAAATCGTTAGTCCATTTGGATTTTTACTTTAAGGTGAAATGCTGAAATTATATTCAGGTCCTCTTTTCCTCACCTTTAAACCCACTGCTGTTCTTTTCCATGGATGCATTATTATCTCAGCAAATGGGAGCAGTCAATGTGACCTTAATTGTATTTTTACTTCTCTGAACTAAACAGCTGTGATCTTATCACCTTCCTGCTTATTTCCCATTCCCTCCATCTTTAGCAGTTTTCTTTACTTCTGTCCCTGTGAGATCGTGGAAGTGTGAGCTGCACCTTGAGCCAGCCCTGCAGGGTCAGCACATTTCCATGTGTTACAAGCATTGTAATTTCCATGTTCTTTTCTATTCCTGTCTTTGTAAATACTAACATTTTGTTTATTTCTCAGCTGCCACTCTGCAATGAGATGATTTCAGTACTCAGAGAATAATGGCATCCATAACCTTCTTTTTCAGATGTTGGTTTTACACTCAAAACATTTGAATAAGTTGAACTATTTCTCCTTGAACGTGTTTATTTTTCTGACATTTCTAAACACTAACATACTTTTATTCCTAAATATTTGGGTCTGACAGGGCATTTTAGATGTCCTTCAAATTTGTTGGGCTTGGAATAGTAAAGAAATGACAGAACATTTACAGAGCAGGGCTAGGGCTACGAGCTGTGTGTTGTAAGGCATGCTGGACAGATTTACATACTTCTGCGGCCTGCATGCCTACATGCTGTGGTATTGCATCCTGTGTGCTGGGGACTTTCTGAAATAATGTTTAACATTTAAAAAAGGTCGATTATGTAATGTGATGTACTGGGTTGGACTGTGAAATGCTTTGAAGTCAGAGAATGAAAAACCCACAGTTTAGGTGATCAAGAAAGATATTAAATATTGATACCTTGAGAAAATGGCATGTGTCTTCAATTCTTTCACGCTGCAATCTAAATAAATCACAAATTTATTTCTTTGGGGAGCTGGATGCAGGTAGCAGAACCAGTTTTATAGAGAGAAATTGAGGCAATAGTGAAAATAGCCCTATTTAATCATGGTATTTTACATATTTCTCAGAGCAGTGGGTGGGTAGATTGGAGTGTATAAGAACCAGAGTTGCCAGCTCACATCAGTGTATTCCCCAGCTGGTTCTGCATATTTCTGTGGAAACCTTTCTTCTTCCTGAGGCTGGGAGGGAAAGCAGGATGTGGGGTTATCTGCAGCGTGGTGCTTGTACCCTCTTGCTGTCTGTGGGCTACAGCTTCACTTTGGTTGGACAGCTGGACTCGATGATCTTGGAGGCTTTTTCCAACCATAGCAATTTCATAATTCTGTGACTGTAAAGCCTCAATGCTGGAACAACAAAAGCCCGTGATTTTAGACAGGAAGTTGAGATGTAGTTATTTACACACAGGCAGCCCATGACAGATTAACTACAAATTAACTCCAGTGAACTGCAGTCTCTCACCCCGTGTGCCAGCAGTGGCTGTGGCTCGGCAGCCCGTGCACAAACAGCTGCGCTGATGAGCACAAAGACCAATTACCATCCTCCTAATTGCAAAGTGTTCCCACTGGCTTCATTGTGCCGGTGGAACCTGGGGGAGACTTGGTCCTGGGTTCTCAGTCTTCCGCAGGCACTGCAGGGCTTGGGCAGACTGGGAATGTGGCTGTTGTTCAGCCAGAGCTGCTGTTGTTCGCATGTGCACACTTGTGCATGTGTGTGCATATTTTAAACAAACAAATCCTCAAACCCTCTCCAGTATGGCTGCAGTGCTCTGAATGCAGACCCTTATTTGCTGATTTTAGCAGCAATAATATGAATCCTTTTTAGGGGGATGGATGGCTCAGTGGTCATTAAGGCCAGAGAAGCCCTGCCAGTGTGTGCCAACAGCCCTGACAGCGCCGTGCGCCGAGGACAGCCGGTGTTCTGTGGCTGCTGTGGCCTGGGGAAGATGGAAAACCTTGGGCCTGCTTGGAACTGGATTCTGTGAAAGTCCTGCTTCATTCTTGGTTGGGATCAAAACAGATCGCTGGACAGTTTCTAATGCTGGCCTGGCGTTACCATGTCATGGGGTCTTGGTTTCTCTCCAGCCTCTTCAGTTTGTAAATAAGGCCTTTGCTGGAGTTAGTGTCTCTTGCCATTATCTCATATGGAGCAGACACTAAAGTCTTGGCACAGACCCACTGGCTTTGTAGTGATAAAATAGTTAAAAATACTAAATTACTAAGTTTTCTTCCTACCCTGAAGTCTATGTATCTGTCTTTTTGTCAGCAGAAACCTAAATTACAGGGAGATATAAACAAGCAGAGAATGTCACTGAGCCACCAATATTTAGGATTAAGTGTAACAATGAAAGTAAGCCTCCAAAATGATCTTATTCCACAATTACCTGCAAGGCAAACTGTAAATCCTTGACAGGACTGACACCATGTTGCTCTTCATATTGTGGAGACAGTGCGAGCACACAGAGTTCTGCTTTTAAAACTGTGGACATGAAATTAATAACAACACAAGGAAAATGCTGGGTTTTTTGACCTTTGTGGGATGCTTTGTCCTGAGCTTACACAGAAACTTCTTTTTCTTTCAACCTTATATAAGTTATGTTGTTAGATCATGTTTTTAAAGACTTTTCCACATGATATTTTCAGTGGACACACTTGTGACATTTGCTGTTCGTATGACCCCTGTGAACTCATTGAAGTCCCCTCGGGGAGTCATGAATATGAAAATGTTTCCTTTTTTGGCTTAATTTTTCACTGTTTTTGCTGGCTGGTTGGTTGTGTACAGTGCAGAGCAGTTGTCCTGAATGTTATTGTTCTGTCCTCCTTACAAGGGGCACAAAGGAAAAGCCTTCTGGAGAAAGAAGCTTTGTTTCCCCTCAAGAACTTCAACATCAGAAAAATGACAGAAAAAGAGGACTTGATGACAGAATTTAACTATTACAAGAGGAATCAAAATATTTTTTTAATGAGATAGGTTATAAAAAGAGAAGTCACGTAATAATGGTTTTGGAGATTTAATCAGAAGAGGTGATTCATATTCCAGAAACGATCTTTGTGCCGGAGCTGCATCTTCATTAAGGACCTGCATTTTAATGGTCCACCAATCAAACTAAAGATCTCTTTGTGGATATAAGATGGTGACAGTCCTATTTTAATATTGTGATGTCTTTTAACTGCCTTCCCTGCACAGTCTGTGCCCAAATCCCACCACATCTTTCCATGGAGCTCTTTGTTAAACTGGCAGGTGAGAGGCAGGAACAGGAGGCAGAGTGTCACTGGGTAACTCAGGATATTGGCACAAGTGTCCATCCACTGGCAGAAAATAAAGTATCATATGTCTGTTTCAAAGGAAGAAAAATCCCCTGCAGAAACTCTGCTTCAGGAGTACTAAAACCATGAGCAAGAAGCTGCATTTCCAATTGAGCCTTGTTTGCCAGTGCAGAAAGAGGTAGAGTGAGAGAGTGGCAGTGTTGGGATGGGATGGAGCAGCCACACGGCAGCTGCACCAAGTGTAGCAGTGCCCCACTCAAATTTCTCCATTTAATAAGGAAAATAGTATTCAGCCCATATAACCAGCAGAAGAAATCCCTCCTTAGGCTGATAAATGCTTCCAACTGCTGAATAAAACGTTTTATTTTGAATAAGTGATGCTGCAGAATATTCAGGACAACAATTTTGATTTATGGTCTGAGCACTGGGAGGTGCAGTGCTGTCCTGCTACGTGCCATTAAATTCAACGGTGTTGCCATCTGACTCAAATGAATCTCCTGCGTGTGAGCGAGCCAGTTTTCCATTCCCTGGTGTGCTGGTGTAAGTGTTACACTTCCCAAAAGTGATATAATGCCCCCAAATATTTGGTTGATTTATTTTACTTCTCGTATTTATTTACATTTTAATTGCTACAGTTGGAATAAATTCACTACTTTGAAGTTTTATTACATTAATGAAACTGGCATAGTAGAGCCTAACTAATTTTGGAAACTCTCTTCAGCTTTTCCAGTTCTGTGAAAGAGAATTTCAAGTAAAACACAATGAGGCCTGAGTAAGTTGTTCAACACATGGCACCCTGATATCCTCAGAGATACAGAGGGGAAGAAAAGGGTATGTATCAAATTTCTTAGCGAGAACATGAGCCCTTAATAAAATTGAGTGTGGTCTTTTGGGATTTTTTTAAGGAACAAGATCTATAATTAATTACACTTATTTTTAATTCCAATTTTTTTTTTAAATTTTTTTTCATTTTTCTCAGTACCTTTCTCCTGTGATACCTCCCCTCTTTCTGGAAATAAGCCCTGTGGTGTATCCTGACAGACAGAGACAGCAGCATATGTTTTTAGGAGCTGTGTGTATGTACTGGACCCTGACAGCATTGTCTTCAGGTATGTCACGGCTCTATTTACACCCATTTTCAAATACATTTTTCTGTTGTGTTATACCTCCAACAAGAACTAACGAAGTGAAGACCTGGTGAAAACTGGTGGGTGGGAGAGCGGGACCCCCTTGGGGTTTGTGCACAGATGACCTGACACTGAATTTCAGCCCTGTGAAGGGGACACAACCCTCACCTGTGACTGTCCTGGTGGCAGCAGGTTGTCCTAGTTGCAGCTGAGCATCAGAAGAATTGGTTTCTGTTCAGCCATCCTTGATGTTATGTCCTTTCACACCTATGAGAGAAGTCGTCTACACAGGTGCTGGTGCAGAAATACATCAGTTGAGCTGTGAACAATGAACTACATTCTTTCTTCTAACACTAAATTCAGATCTTGTTAAAAAAAAAAATAGGACAGGTTGCACAGGGAACAAGAACTTTCAGTTCAGACAGTGCCAGGGTAGGTAGTAAGTGGTGGGTTTGAAAGGCCTTGTCAGATTTTATGTTCAGCTGGTGTGTGCAGCGTTACAAGAAGCAGAAGTGCATGTATTGCACAGGCAGGTGCCGAGGATGCTGCCGACTCCTCTCACTCCTGTGTCAGCCTGAGAAACTTTGAAAATCAGTCCTCCCCAGTGTGGATGTCTTATCTATTGAGTGTACCATGTACTAGACGTTTTAAAATCCTTGTATTTTCCCACATGACTTCTTTTGGAATAAAGTGCAGCTGCAAATGGATTTCCACTCTCTAATTTCCTTCCCTTGCAATGTGGCAACTTGAAGCTTGGCAAATGCAGTTTTTATAACCTATGACAAATGTACTCATAACCTTGTACTTTAACATCAGCTGCTCACTATACCTGCCTTAATCTGAAAAGCTTGATAGTAAACATTCAGGCAGGAAAAACTACTGAGACTATTGAGTGGCTGTTATAATAACTCTGATTCAGTACCTTGAAGGACTAGAATGAAATTGAACCTGATAACATCAGTTTTGTTCAACCTGTCTTTTTTACCAGCTTTTAATCATTTTTCATAACAATTCTGCATAAACACCCCATTCTGGAAACACATTCCTCTGTTGTTCTCCGGTATTGCACACTCCTTTTTTTGCTCTTCTAAATAATATTTCCCTCTCACATTCATCTGTGCTCCCTACGTATCACCAGGTAGACTTGATGTATTTCTTATCCTGAAAACCATCTGCTCAGTTGTGTTAGATAACATAAACTCATCCACCAAAATTCAGGTTGATAGAAATTCCTGCTAAACCAAAGCACTCATTATGATCCTTTTTTCCAACACTTGCCCTCCATCCAGGCCTTTCCAGCTGAAAACTTTCAGACAGTGCTGGGACTCAAGGCACATCTTTGGAGATGTCCAGCTGGCCGTGGTGAGAACTCCCAGGGTCTGCTTGGGGAGGCTGGCCTGAGTGCAGGGAAAGAGGTGGATGAACTGTCCTGGAAGGGAAGGAGTCATTTACTCCTGTAGTAGGTTATTGTGTCCAAAACAGAAGATGGATGAAACTGGGAGGGCAAAATTCAGAGAAAGTGGAGAAAGTAGGGTAGACAATGTGTTCTTGGAGCCTGGGGGTTGGGTGACCCTGATGAAGAGCAGCAGCAGGATAAGAGGCTCCTTTCTGATCCAAGGAAGTTCAGCTCCTGCTCTTCCGGCACAAACACTTGTGCAGGCCATCAGAGAACTGGGTATGAGGGTAAAGCACTTCACAAGGAAACAAAACCTAAATAAAACTATTTATTTCTTTTAACTAGGCTTTTCCCTGCCATTTTTTGCCCTGCACTTGCAAGGTGGAGAGCTGCTTGGGCAAAGGGCCTTGTCTGGGGCTGTGGCCTGTCCTCTGGGCTGTTGGATGGAAAATGAATCTGCCATCAAGACCTCAAGCTGTGGAAAAAGCCCCAAGGGCTCCGAGACATTCATCAAGTCTGTAAGAGCAATATAGTGGGTCTGTCATGCTCATGACTGAACAGTTGTATTTCTAGCATGCTTTGACTGAAGGGATTTTCTGTTTGACCTACCCGTGTGCAGAAGCACTCTGGCATGAACAAGAAGGGCTGTACTCAGGCTAAAAAGGAAGTGTTTCTTTACATTAAACTTTTCCTCAGGTATTTCTTATCCCAGTCAGTTGGAGTTGGTGAGGTCACTGGTCAGCAGTGCAGGGCTGTGTGCCAGAGCAGCCCAAGGAGTGGGTCAGGCAAGGGAGGTTTTTGGTCAGGGTGATGGGTGTCACCCTCAGGTGGCCATGGGGGAGGCACAGCCATGAGCACCAGGTGCCCAGTTTTTCTCAGCCTGAAAAGACACTGTGGCGTTATACAGAGCCCAATTGCTGCTGACTGCATCCAGCTGCACGAAAAAGAGTCTACAGGGTTTGTGGCTTCTAAAACATGCAAGTCGTGGTATGTGTAATTTTCACCACTTCCCACAATGGGAGAGGTGGGATTTCTCACTCAGAGGGATGCATGTTGTACTGACTGTAGACTGAATATGTGCCTCCAAGTGGAATTTCACAGCCTGGCCCTCCTCCTTGGAGCTCACAGGGCTTCTGGTTTCCTTTGGCAGGAGGTACGCCGTAGAAAAAGTTGCTCCTGGAGGGATTGAGTATTTCTTGGGCTAATTACGTTGCATTGTTTGCAGTCCTTGAAGCATCTAAGTTGATATGCTGAGTGCAAGAAGGGGAAAGTGGCTAGAACCTGTAATGTAGCTTAATGAAAACTAACGAAAGTTTAAATAAAAAGAAGCAAACCAGTCCCTAGTGAGATACCTAAGCCACAGTTCCACAAAATTTAATTAATCTTTCCTTTGTATTAAAGATTATAATGCCGGGAAGAATCTGTGCCGAGGATAGCAGTGACTAATTTCACAGCAAGGAGTAAACTTTTGTGTGTGATTTTATCTCACCATGTGCCTGGAAGTAGGTACAAAGGAATAACAACTGAGAACCTCAGGTACAGAGACAGCTGCTGGATGGGCCAGGTCATGAGCTGACATCATCAGGTAAATATAGGCAGGAGGCGTTTGGGTTTTTTCAATCCAGAAGTGAAGGGAAATATTTTTAGTGCATGTTTGAAACACCTCTGCATGCTCCAGATGGTGTGTCACTGGTCTGGGCTCTGATCTCAGCCACTGGTAAAGATTGGTTCTACATAGCACTGGCCACAGGCTTGCAACCCTTTGGCCAAATGTCCCGGGAGCACCAGGTGTATAGAGTTAAAGATTTATATCTCACATGTTAACCACAAAAACCTTTCCAGAGGTTTAACACAACCATTTGCAGGGCAAGAATATTTAGTATGGCCTCACAACAGTCAGAAGTTCCTCCTGAGTAGCCCCTACCGACAGCTGTTTGCTTCCCTGTTGCAGATGTATACAAACAATTACTAGAGAGCTAAGTATTTGTTTGCTCAGGAGATCCATGCCCATATTTAGGAGCTGGGTGAAGGTCTGCATTTCCCTTGGCCAGGGAAGATTTACTGCCCCACTTTCAGACCTCCTGCCATGGCCTTAGACAGAGTAAATACGCCTGGAATTCACTGAATTCTGCTTTTTGTGTCCCTCTGTCTCTGGAATCAGCTTCCTGTGCTGGCAGGAATATCTTCACAGGAGGAGGCCGCTCCTCAGTCCTGAGGAGAAGGACTTTGGCCTGAGAGCAGCCAGGGGATGCTGGCAGCTGCACCAGCTGCTGCTGCAGATTTGCTCTGTATGATTTCCTTCTGGCAGCAGTCAATGCTCTCTTTTACCTACAAAAAAATCCCCCTCCCACTGCTGTATGAAAGGATTCCCTGTCCTGGAAAAAGAAAGTGGACCAAGACAATAAAAGTCCTACCCCTAGTTCAGTCATTTTAGGGGGTACTTGAAAGGCTGGAAGGTGATGCCTCAGCCACAGCCCCACCTTGGTCAGGTCACTGCCTGGTGTGGGGCAGCCCCAACAAGGAGGGAGGGAGGGCTCCTGCCTCCCAGAGTTGCCTGGTTTGAAGGGCACCATCTCACACATTTTGACAGTGCTGTGAGACAAGCAGTTTAAAGACTCTTTCTCTCTGACACCCCATTTTATCTGCTGTTTGTAACCTTAACCACTTTTGGTTATACCAGTAGTGTTTCTCCCCCTGAATATGTTCCACACATCACTAGAATCACTAAATATCCAGCTGGTGATGGAGACTTTGTCTCCCAGAGCCAATGGTCAGCCAGAAGAGCTGGATTTGCTCCGAGGAGTCAATATTTGTAGAACTAAAGACCCAAAATAAGAATGAAGAAATGATGTGGCAGATTTCATGAGAGAAATGTCTGAACGTCTCCGATGAGTTTACTTTGCCACTCTCTGATGAGGTCCTAACCTGACAAAAATCAGGTGGCTGATGAAGTCTCACAGTCAGCCCCGTGACACTGGTGATCCCAGGGAGGACAGTCTGACAGGGAAAAAGAGCTGTGCTTCATCCCCTGCATGTCTTGCATGTAATTTGTTGCACGGGCTGATGGCACTGTGAGAGATGAGCAGCTCATCACTCGTCGGTTCTCTGCCTTGCCTTTCCCATGAGACATTTAATGTACAGCGTGTATTCCTGACCACTGCAATGCCAGGAAATCTCTTGCCATAGAATTTTGATTGAGTTTGGGTTTTTTGCATGTTTTGTTGAAAATACGGTTTCACAAGAAACGCAGCATTGCTGCAGATCTTTTGTTACCTGTTGGTGCACGAGAAGAAGTCAGAATACTTACAAAAAACCTGAAAATATTGACATAGGAAAATTAGAAAATATATTTATGAGTTAATCCAGAGAAAAATACTTGTGGTGGTATGTTGGGTTTTTTTAATGGCGATGGAAGAGCAGAAGAGCTGTCAATATTATTTTATGCCAAATAAGTAATGATAACAGGGTCAGTCTTTTGTTAACACCCTCTTTCCTCTGTTTGACTTACACTTGACTTATTGAAGCCAAAGACCTGCATTATTTCATAAATTCTTTGGGCACAAATGCATCGTAAATGCTCTGATGGGGGAGAAGTTAATTAGGATGAAGAGGGAAGCTGCGTTCCAGGTGCAGGAGCCATTAGTATTCTTCTGCTCTAGTTCCCTGAACTGCTGCATTTATTAACCTTTAGCCAGATCAGAGCTGATTTCTCCTGTTTCTTACATAATGTTGGAATTATAATTGACAGTGCTGATGAAAGGGAAAAGTCTCTCTGCAACTCAAATTTTTCTTGCTTTCATGTAGAAGGTTTTAGAACAAGAGTCTTATCAGCTGTGAATAGTTGCATCTCATTAGCTGTGTACTGGAGTCGTGTATATATTTGCCTGGGAAATGTTATGGCTTGCTTCAAGTGGCACTGGTGATGTGGAATTCAGTGTGCATGGCACGTTTATGTAACTGAGTGACACTGCTGAAGAGGCAGGAGATGATGGCTGCACATTTAGGTGTTTGCAATGGTTTTCTCCGGTACCTCGATAGTTTTGCTCTTCTAGGAAAAATCAGTTCTGTGCCGATCTTGTAAATCCAAATTCACAGAAAGTGTTGGAGTCTCTAATAGACAGAGAAAGCTGCCAAAAAAGTAATTTGTATGAAAATGGTAAGTTGTCTTAGCCCTTAAATCCTTTAGAACATTAGGAAAATCAAATAATCCATTTACAGTCTTTTGATCTCACCTTTTATTTTGATGATTTTTTTTTCCATGTGGCTAGAAGATGGTTCTTTTTAATAAAATTTGGAGGTTTGTTTCCAAGAGGGCAGATCTCTTCTCCTTAAAGGGACTAAGCAGCTACCCAGAGATGATTTTCCATCGTGCAGAAGCTGCAGCTGCCACAAGGCTCTGTGATAGGGGCTCCCACCCTGGCAATAACCTGGCTGCAGAGCAATCATTAATTGCTTTCTGGCACAAGGACTATCTTGTTCTTGCTTGTAGTTCAGAGACAATTCAACTCACACACGCATATATTGGCATGAAGAAAATGCCAACTGCTCTTATTTCCAGCAAAACAGTGACATAATTGTCAAGCTGATGGAAAACAAAAGCTTCCTCCTAATTTATTTGTTATTAAACAAAGAAAGAAAAAAAAATCTGCTGTTTAACTAAGGAACACTTTCCATACTTTGCTGGAAAAACAGCTAGAATTTAATGCTGGGACAATCCATGATGAAGTTGTTAAAATATGTGTCATATGAATCCTCACAAATCCTTTCCTTCCAAAATGCAAACTGCTAATTTCTTCTTGATCCTCTTGGATTAAAGATATTTAACCTAAGCAGAGCTTTCACGTGGGGTTCATTTTGTATTATAGTTTTGTGAAAATTACAATTACAGGTCACTTTACATACAGCATAAAACGAAATTATAGGAATATTTCTTACTTTAGGTTACCTTATGCTTTCTCTTAAAGAAGAAAAGAAAACATATTCTTTTTTTTTTTGTCTTATGATAACTTATGTTTGAGATCTTTGTCTTTGATGTGACCTGAGGATTTCAGTACCTGACCAGAAAGTTTTGGGAATCAAACTCATGATGCTGCCCAGTGTAGTGCATAGCAAGGAGATGGAGAGACCAGAAATCACATTTCCACTTGTTGTGTTGAGATGAACATTTGAAGGACAGGGCTGCTGCTGACTGCAAATAGTGGAGCCTGCAGGACTTCTTCCAGAAACAAATTGAAGTATGTTTAGCAATATATTAATTAGCAGCTGGAAATGAATATTGGGCAGGGTTGTGGTAGTGATTAATTGTTCAGCTTATTAAATTATTTTCCTAGTATGTGATTTTTTTCCACAGAAATAAATTACTTTGAGTATTATAGTTTGTGCTTATGTGAGGAAAGAAGAAGGTATTTTTCTAAGATAGCAGAAGGATTTTCTCCTGTATTTCTAAGGAAAGTAATAGTGAGGATCCATCAACACTTGAGAACTGCCTGGAAGAAAATAGATAATTATAGACTTCATTATGCTTTCAAACAGGCAAGCAAATTTTTAAATCAGACCTTTAAAACCACAGGAGTGTGCAAATGCAGGCAAAAATTTTGTGAGGAGCACCAATTTTCTGATCAATCAACACTTGCAACAAAAAACCAGGATTATATTCTTAGAGGCTTAGTGAATATTTTTCCATCAAACTGAGGATTTTTATAAAGCAGAGATGGAATTCCAGGTATGAAACCTTCCAAACCATCAGTCACAACCAAACTCCAGGCTGGACATCAAACTGAGAAGTTACATAAAACTGAGGCACGAAGATATGTGAAGAAATGAAACCAGACTGCATAAAACTGCAATTAATCCAAAGATTAGCTTCCAAACAATGTAAGCCCCTTTCCCCCAGGCTGCTTCTAGCATGGGGCAACCTCTCCAAAGGAGTCAGTTCCTCAGGAGGTCAAGCATTCACACGTGCAGGGGATATTCTGCTCCTCAGTGTTTCCTTCTAATGTTTGGTACGCACTTCATTACATATTAAAGTTTCATCTTGCCTGTGAAAACCAATGCAATTAATGCTTTCTCAGTAATCAGGACATAACGACTCTCCTGGTGAAGCAGGTCATATTATGAGCATTTAGCTTTTCATTAGGGAGCTTTCAGTGTAGTCTGTCCTTTTCAACTTTATGATTTAGCAGGAGGAATAGATTAGCTGGAACAACTTGCCACCTTCAGCTGTTATCACCTTCAAACTTCCAAATACATTCCTACCACGGGGGACACCCTGCATCTTTGCAAAGCCCACATTACCGATTATTTTTATCTTTCTGAGCTCGGTAATGTGGCCATAGCAACTTGGGGACCTGCCTCTCCTTGACCCAGGTGCAAGGATGGGTCCTGGTCGTGCAGCTGGCTCTTTAATCCCCTGCAGCTGCGTTTTCCCTTCATTCCCTGTTGAGGAAGAGTGACCCTCTTTTCAAGATGTGCTAAGAAATTATCATCAGTTGGCTGAAGAGCACTATAAAAAGCAATAATGTTTGGGCTTGCTGAGCTGGGCAGAAGAGCTCACCACTGTTGCAGCTTCATTTTGGAGTCCAAGGCACTGAGAGGGATGAGTCAGTGCCTGTGCTGGGTGTTAGATCATTACAGAGTGCTGAGTAAGTAACTCCTGCTGAGATGGAGGATGCAGGAAACACAACTGTGTTGGTTCAGTGTCAGCTACAGCACACAACAGCTCTGTGGCAGGACACACTTTTTAAATGGTCTTTACCTGTTTTATAATCTTGCTGAAGCCTGGTATTGGCAACATTAGTCCATGCTTGCACTCTTTTTCTGTTGCTGTGCTGAAAGGTGGAATTTAAGCTTCAATGAGGATAGAAAATTAGGCTAACTCTTATGATGGGAACACTCCACCTGCTCACCTGTCTGTGGGTGAAGCACTAGAGAAGCCTGTTCTTTCTCCAATGATATCATTTGGTGTAAGACTGGCCAAACGAAAAAGCATCTAAAATGCGTTCACACAGGTGGTGATATTGGTATAATTTCACGTTACTTTCATGCCCATGTAGACAAACTTAGAAGAACAGGCCTTAATCAAAGATGAACTTAGATGACAGTTTAAGTGATGAGATTCATGCCTTTTTAAAATATGTGTCTAAAACAGGTATGTTGTTTCTGTTTCAGTCCTCTTTAGTACTGTCTATAATCATGTCCCTATTAAATGATACTTTTAGGGACTATTTATTTGATAGACTCTCAAGTATTCATTACCTTAATTACCCACTATAAATTACCCACGATACTCTATCCTTGTTTGGTACAAAAATAATGACTTGTTATCATTCAGGTGCTAATCATCAAATCTTAATCCTTTGCTGGTTTATAATGGATTTTCAGAGGAAAAATTAGAGAATCTTAAATATGCCTGTTCCCTGATTTGTCATTTAACAGCAGTGCATCCATTCTGCCTCTGGAGGACTTCAGCAGATGGTGTCAGGCTGCAGAGCCAGGGAATTGTCTGCCCGTGGTGCTGGGAGGTGGCAGGGTGGGTGTCCCCCTTGGTGTGGGATGAGATGTGCTCCAGCTCTTTGAGAGCTGCACATCAGCCCTGCTTGATGTGTTCTGATGGGATTTCTTGTTGGCACTTTTTATACAATTGTTTGTCGTTCTCCAGCGGTGCCAAGCGCTTGCCACAGCAAATGAAGCCACTCCTGATGGTTCCCTGCCCCTGACCGAGAGCAGGGCCCCGAGCTGGGCCGTGTGCTGGCTGCTCGCCCTCCCCTGGCACGCTGTGACTGGTGGAGCTCCAGGTGTTGCTGGTGCAGGGGAGAGTGGAGCCGTGATTGCGTTTGTCCCTGTGCTTTCTGCCGAGGTGTGAAATGACACCTGTGAGGCTGAGGGGTACTCTGAGATGCCCAGGTGTGCTTCACGGGGATTTTGCACTGGGATAAGGCAGCACCCCACAGTAACTGTGGCTGTGCTCTGCAGAGAAGGTGGCGTTGAGGGAGAGGTGTTGCCCATCTCCCGTGGTGAATGAGGATCAGCCTGTGACAGGCAATCTTTTACAGGCCTGTCTGGTGGTGTCTGCAGCCAGGGCAGGGCTGCAGAGCAAGCTCTTGGAGCATGAGGCTTCCAAGGCCCTGGATCTGAAAGGTCTGTATGCAGGAAAGTGAACACTCAGAAGCCAAAATTTTCTTCAGGACATTTTCCCTGTGCTGGCACAATATGAAAAAGTGTGTGGGCAGAGTAGAATAACTGTAAATTTATAAATTGGAAGAGCACCTTATTCTTGCTTAGATTTTTCTGTGGAAACCCTGCAAGCAGAGTTACAGCACGGGACAACAGAGACTCTCTATTCCCAGTCTGCCTCCAGCCAGGTCACACTTTGTCCTGGCGCTACAAAATCTGCCCATTGCTGATGCCACGTGTCCCTCACAATGGACCAGTCTTAGCCAGTCCATCTCAAATCAAAGTTATTTATAACAGAGGGAGTAGGAGAGTCCCGGTTGTTGCAAATGATTGCAAAGTATTTTCTGAAGGTCACCGACCAAGTGCATCAAAGAGCAGAAATGAGACCATCATTTAAGTTCTGGTCCTATGCTGTCACTAGGCTGCAGTGCTTCACCTGTACACAAAACCATACAATGAATCATATTCTAAAGATATGGTGAAGACCAACAGCATAAAAATATGGAGAATTTTCTCCATAGCTGGTTAGAATAGTGGAGGTTGTAGTGTCTATAGATGGTTCACTGTAATCTAACAGCTTGCCATGTGCCAGAAGAAGCCCACAGAATTTTATTTCAGTAGTGTTATCACTGGAATTATTTATTAATGTTCCAGTCTTACTGTAGTGGAAGAGTGTCTTTTTATTAAATCAGATTTAAGATATTTTTATCAGTGTTATTTCCAGCTGACATGATTTTTCATGGCAGTTGGGTGAGCAAACAATTACACAGTACAATATTGAGGGTCTGAAAAATTTCATATATGCCATGTTGTCTATAATACTTGAAATAATCCTGATCAAAAGATGGTGTGAATTGCGTGGGAATTAATAGTATCATACAAATGTATTTAAGTGTTAATTCTCTTTGATGTGACCATGTAGAAAAGCCTTAGGAATCAGTGAAGACTAGGGGAAAACTGACTATTTCTGGTTACTTTCTCATAATAATACAGACAGATTAGCTGTGCTAAATTGCTAAATCACTTTACTAGGCTTTTCAGTGTCTCATAATTTTATTTTTTTTTTTCAAACTTGATTTAATTCATATTTACCTATCAAGATGTTGGGAGGAAGGAGGAAGAGAAAGTCTTTAAGGGAAATATATTTTATTATTACTATGTGTAAACAGCACCTGATGCTGCACTCAGATTTGAATTTCCTTCTTCCAGAAATGTTAAAGAATTTCTAAAGTCAGTGGGGGAAGGAAAGCTCTGCATTACAGTTCATTGGTCTTTACACCTCTAAAAGTCTCAAACTCTTGACTTCCAAATGCCTGACACCTCCAAGGAACCCCTGCATGTGTAGGTCTTCTAAAAACCTTCTGACTGAAAGAGACAGTTGCCCATTTCATACCTGTTGGTAAGGCTTGGCATTGAGCCTCTTGTAAACCGACTAATATGTGTTTGGTTTTATGCCATTCTGTATGCTTTAGAAGAAATTACTTTGAAGTATTTCCAGTTTGTCACTGAAAAAAAATGGAACTAATTTCAGGATAAAACTGAAATATATGATGGTAAAACGCTGGTCATTCTAAATGCCAGTTGAACATCTGATTAACATAATGACCTGATTTTTATGGCACCTGGCCAAATGTGTGTAAACAATTATGGCTCGGGCAGACTTTTGTCTGAATTTCACTGTTTGGCAGGACAAAGCTTAAAAACTAGAGAAAGGAAAAGTAGCTTGTCGCATACCTTTATGAAGGCCTTTTGGTGATGTATGCAAATATTCCCTGATTAACTCTTTTGACTCCATGAGTTGTATCTGTTAGTTTGCTTCCCTTATGAACCTCACGTGCAATAGGGATCTGCACTTCAAAACCTGCCCACTCTTTTTAGTTGAAACTTTTTTTTTTATACTATGAGAACATTTTCAAAGCAGTGCACCTGTTCTTAATGCTGCACTATTCACTTCCTTGCGGCAGTCAATCATTTTACTGATATTTGTTGCTATGTACGTTCAAAATTAGTAGTGCTACTGTTTAAATATGAATGCTACTAAAATTATATATTAACTAGCAAGCTGTTGGAATCTCTGTTACCAATATCTGCCAGGAAAAATAATTTCACACTATAAACTTAATGTGGAATTCACTATTGGCCAAAAATTACTTATATCTGTCAGGGTTTCCCAACAGAAGACTCAGGAATAAAATAGGTATTGCTTAAAATTTAAACTTTCATTGAATAAGTTTCTAGGCTAATATCTTGTATGTTTGCTGTCTGGCAAGAAATAAAAATTTTATCTATAAAAACACTGCAAACTGGAATTGCTAATGATTACTCCATGGTGCATTGGACTGTGATGGAAGATCTGGATAGCAAGGTCCTACTGGGTTTGGGCTCCATCCGTATAATAAATTTCCTTTATTCTAGGAAGAGAAATTTCTCATAGATAGTCCTTGTTTCTCACAAATTAAGTTAAATGGAGTGGGTTTCTTTGGCAGCAGCACTTGCTGTGGCCTGCAGGAGGGGCAGAGCAGCCCTGCTCCACACCTGATCTGCACCTGAGCTGTTCGTGCTGGGCTCTTGAACACTCGCCAAGGCCTGAGAGAGAGTGAACGTGAGTGACACTGATGGATGTGCTGCCAACTGCTGCACATTCATGTTTTATAAAGCATCCCCCTTTTTGGGGTCAGGCCCAGAAAATGGAATTCTTATAAACTGTCTAAAATGTCATGGCTTTATTGAAATAAATACCAGACACTGAGAAGGAAGCATTTGAAGTTGCAAGTGCATCGAGGTCTGTTGTGGCCACTGCTGAAGGCAGGAGACTGAGTTAAACGGACTCTCAATCTGAAAAAGTGCAACATCCTTCTGTTTCTTAATTTCCAGCTGTGTATCTTGCTTAAATGACTTAGTGTTATTCAGACAGTGGATCTTTTCACAATTTCCGGCATTTCTGTGAGCCTGAAAAAGGCTTCAATGTGTGGAGCCCACGCAGTGGGTTTGGCTACTGATGGAGTTGCCTTCTGGTTATATGAATGATTATAGGAGACCAGAAGAAAATTAGAAAGCTCTTTGATTTTGGTTATAGCCATTATGTAAAAATATGACACTGAATCACTGCTCATGAGTGGACGCAGCAGGTCCTGTTCACATTTCCAATCATTCCCACAGTGCTTTTGTGTGTGCCCACTTGTATGGTCATATATTGCGTGTGGGGACTGTGTGCAGGGTCTTAGATGAATCTTTTACCAGTAGCAAATGCTGAGACATTATTTTATCAGGGGAAAAGAGGTTTTACTTTCTCATTTTCTAAGTGGTTTTGTGTTGTTTCTTTTTTTTCAAGATAAAAGGGAAAAGCAGTGAAACTCTGTGTTGCGCTCTCAGAGGGGGGGAAAAGGAAAATGGCATTAAATATGCACAGGTATTTTTGTATCAGTGTTCCCATATTATCTGAGCAACACACAACTTAGCACCTATTTTTTGCAAATTTTGTGCAGTTCAGGAAGGATTTAGAAACTAAAGCTTCTAAATAGAATCTGCTAGCCCCAGATGCAAGGCCAGTGAGATCAGGATAGATTTGAGGCCACTCAGCTAAAATTGCAAGTTTAACTTGCTAAAGAAAGTGTTAGAAAATTAGAAGGCCAATCCTGAGGCTGCTTAGCCCCAGCTTCTGGCCCTGGTTCCCTGGGTAGCCTAAGCATTTTTGTGACTCCATCACTGGATAATGTGTATTGTCACTATACTTGGAGCTGTCAACATTTCTCTAGTTTCAATCACAAAGAAATTCCTTTAGATGACCTATTCATGTCTTATAAGTTCCATTCCTTCCAGGCATATTTCCACGGGGTTATTAAAGATTTTTATTCTCCTTTCATGAGTGCATAACATTTGAGTCTCAAAATGTGGTATGGAATGAAATTCTGCTGGAAAGAATAGTTTTTCCTTTGTCCTTTAATTCTGTTGTAGCAAAGCAGAAAATGCTGCAGACAGTGCCATAAAATTTAAACAATTAACGTAAAAAATCTTTTCCCAGCTGTGACAGGGCAATATCAGAATATTCTGAATTGCTTATCTGTTTCCTAATGAGAAATAAGAAGTATTCTAGGTATTAAGATAATAGATTCCCTAGGGCTAATATGTTTGAGGACCATGTACTGAAAGTACTTAATGTTTAATAAATATAAACTAGCAATGTAGAATGATTTAAAAGAGTTCTTCAAATATTTTTATTCATAAGTTTTGGTGGGGTTTTGCCCCAGGTTTTCTTTCAATAATGAACACAAATGCATTACACCATTGCAATTCATGTCTGCTCCCATATGAAACTCATGTTCACATCGAGAGGCCAGTTCCTATTTGGAAAAGGCTCTTGCACACAGGCAGTGAGGTTCATTGGCCCCTTGTGCCTGCAGAAAGCAAACAGGGAAACATCTGTGCTAAGCTAGAGCTGATTTTAATGGATTGGGTTCAAATGTTGGCAGAAGGCACACGCTCCAAGAGCCACCAAAGGTTGGTTAATTGGCTGTGAGCTTTGGAGCCTGACCATTAGCTGGGAGACACAATGCTTATTTACAGAGAGTTACAATACGTATTTCCAAGGCAAGCAGAAAGCTGTGTGTCTGTATGGCTGGGAGGAACGGCAAGGGAAAGCCACAGGGTAAGTGGTCTTTGCCATGGGGGGTAAACACAATAATGCTGTTAGCTACAGCCCTTATTCTTATCCAGTCAAAAACAAACAAAAAAACTTAAAGAAAAAAAAACAGAACAAAACCTTCTAATCGTTTTTGTGAAGGAGTTTTTGTTTGAAGTTTTTAGCACGAGTCGTTGCACTTCAGGAGTGGGGGTTGTGCTAAGTTTACTGAAGTTGTACTGCTAAGTGGCTAAATTATCAATTGATCACAGGTGTGTGTCTGCCTTAAAGGGGATTCAACTACACTTTAAAGGAAGTTAATAAATAATATTGGCAGCAGCTGGCTTTGCTACTTCTTTAGAGTCCTGTCACACACCTTTCTGGGAGAGGAGTTAATGCTCTCCTCTTTATTTTTCTCTTGTCCTTGACACAAAACTGACTGAGCGTGGAATCAAATGCTTGATGGGGTGAGTTATGAGCACAAGTTTTTCTTCTCAGTGTTCTGGGACTTGATTGTTTGGCAGTTCCTCCTTTCTCTAGATGGGGTATTCTTGAGCTTCTGTAAAATGTTTGTTGTAACAAAAAAGAGGTTAGGAAAGGGAGGGATTTCCACCCCCACATTTCAGGAGAATAAGTGTGCTCAATCTGCTGTGGATTTTAAAGTGATGCATGAAAATGGAGCAGTGTATTTTGTAGCTGGAAATAAGAGGTGGATTTCAACATTCTGGAGAAGCTTTCCTTTGTTTGGCAAAGAACAGGGCTTCTGCCTGGATGACTGGTCTGGAAATTGCTTATTGGAAATCAGTCCTGTGCTGTGCCTTTGAATGAAGGAAAGCCCTGTAACAATTACTGTTGTGGCCTCTTCCAGGCACAGTCATGGTTTTGACCCCCTTCCACAGTGCTGTGCTGGAGCTTGGCTCCTTCAGAGGGGGAGGTTCCAGGGCTCTTGCTCTGCCTGCCTAGTGGCCCCTTGTCTCCCTGCAAGTTCAAACCTAGGGTGGAAGAGGAAAAAACCCTATGGTTGCTGTTAAAGGCATTCAACTGTTAGTCCAATGCCTATTAAATTTAATAAAATCCCCTTAGATGCTCATCCGTAAGAGCCAGTCTGATACTTTACATAAATCTTAATTTGTTTACCACAGTTGCTTTAAAAACAAACAAACAAAAAATCCACCACATCAGAACAGACACAACCCCTGATAATTAGACCTTAAAGGACATTGAGATAACTTTGGACAGATGTGTCAGTGTTTTATTACACCAATTTTTGCCAATGTATTTTTTAATGAGTGTAGGCCTAATAGACTGCAGGTTTCTGGTTTATTAGACAGCGGCAACAGGAGCTGGAAAGGCTGGAGTGCAGTATGCTTTTTTCACAAGCAAGAAGCAATAAACTCCTGGGACCTGAAGAAACCAGTTCTTCCTTCAATTTGACAGAATGATATCTGTACTAAACTGATACGTTAATTGAGTCTGGCAGCCTCCATTTAATTGTGACTCATTGCAAATGATCGAGTTAGCTCCTCAGTTGCAATTCTGTTTTTGTCGTGAGAATAAAAGAAAATAGGTAGAGTGCATAGTTTTACTTTCTTTTTGTTCCTAAAAAGCTCTGAAATTTTAAATATTTAAAGATTTGTGAGGTTCTTGGGGGTTTTTTTTGGTCAGTCTATTTCATGCATTTTTGACCATGAAAATTTTAGGCTCTACCTGTGAAACTCCAACTCAAAACTTATTAGCTGTTATCACAACCATTCCAGAATTAAATGTACATGGGAAACAATTAAGCAGAACTAAGCTTATTTGACACAGTTATGCTGTAACAATAGTGGCAGTAAATTTCAGTGCTGGTTAGTAAAAAGAACAATGCTTGTGACAATGAGTAGCCCCAACATCTGGAACCAGATTCATCCCACTGTGACTCATGTGATGCTGTGGTTGAGTTAGAACAAAAACAGATGCTACATCTTCCTTCAACACCACTGTAGATCAACCTCATGAGAAATACCCATCCTCTAAACCTTTTTAGTCCAAGGAGTGGTGGTAGAAAATAAGGAAATAATTAAGGAGATTTCTTGCCTTACCTGTAGAAAGTAATTGGTCATTTTTATTTTCTGATTTGTATTATGCGTGCTGTTAAGAAAACTTAAGCTAGCCTGAAGTCTTGTTTTGCTAGGAGTCAAAACTTTGTTTAATTGCACCCATATCAAAAAGGCTCTTAGCTCAAAGTAACCAAGCTGAGAAAAGAGAGGGTGGAAGGGAAAAGAGGGACAAATGAACAATGATGCCTGCAAGGTCTTTGCAGAAATAGACTAGTTCTAAATCCATTTGGTTACTACCAATTACTTGCAGACCTAAAGAACTGTTCTCCCAATTTGCCACTGTAGTGTGGTTTATAAATGTTAAGCTATACAATGGCTTGATTAAATACTCCAAAGTATTTAACATTTAGAAGATTCCTCCTGACTTTTGTAAACTGGAGTTCTAATGCGCCTGTAAAATTCTGATTGAGGAGTAGAGACTCTTCTAATAACTACATAATAACAGTTGGTGTTTTTTAAATGCTTTACAAGGAGAGGGTAGAATAAATTTTTTACAAATTTTAAAAAGGAATGGGGGAGAAATCGGTGTCAAATACGAGTTCACTGAAACCTGCATTGGTGCACTAAACTCTTCAAAGGAGGGGCTTGTTAGAGCTTCTGCTGTAAAGGTCAGAGTTTGTGTGATTCCCAGAGTTACTGATGGTGAACAGAATGTTTGGAATTGCTGTTTCGTGTGTGTGATCATATATTAACATACTATAAAAATGCACAAATAAATAATAATTCAGGATTCAGATAAAAATAAATTGATATCAGAACAACTTAAAAAAGTTAGGGTATAAATTGGTATTGATGTGCAATGCTGGTTAATTAAACGTCTGCTACTCCCACATAAACATGAGGGGAGAAAAAGTAAATTGTCTTCATCTATGTAATAGCTCATCTCAGAAATATAGTCTAGTAGGACCTGACTCCTTATCTGAAATTAAAAGTTTAATTCTTACATTCTGACATCACATGGAGAGGCTAAAGCCTCCCTTTTTTCTGGGGTAAGACATTGCAATCGCTAAGCCTTTATATGCGAAGGAGCTGTGTATAACTTACGTGCTTCCAATGATTAATGTTGTAGTTATTTTTATTGTGCTAATTCATAATGCTTCTTGCATTTGCTTTTGTGGGACAAACCTCCATCCATCAGTGGAGTGTTATCTTGCCAGTTTCTCCACTATTTTTATTTAGCTAATTCAACCATTGCATTACTTAAAAGGATCTAATTAATCATTATGTTCGTAATCTTGGCTTTTATTGAGACCACAGTTAATTAAGTTTACAAATTGACATGGTGAAGTTTGATCCAGACAAATTACCTCGGAAGAGGATTTGTATCAATAAAAATCTCTGGACTGATATATTGTTGGCTTTTCCAGCTGGTGACAAAGATCTGTCCGGGCTGTCCCGGGCCGGGGAGGGCTCCTGTGTGCAGCCGTGCAGTGATGCCGAAGTTCTGAAAATACCTCTGCAAATGAGAACTTGGAGATGTCACAAGCTCTTCAAAAACATTTAGTAGTAACAAGAGTCTGATCTTGCAAGGCCTTCAGTACCCACCTCCTGCCAAAGTCAAGGGCTTCTCTGAGTCTAGCATGGCACTGCTGAGATAATGGGAATGAGAAGGTGCTTTCCCTGCATTTTCCTGGTGGTTGTCCAGCCCTATCAGGGACAGGCACCTCGATCTATCAGAGCCATGGCCCGTGGGTGCTGAGGATGGGGAGCACAGGCAGAGCCTGGCCTGGGGGGCTGTGCTGGGTGAGGAGCCAGAAGCTGAGGGAGCTGGCAGAGGGGAAGAAGGGACTGACAGGATATTTATTCATGGAAACTCTGTAAGGCAGTGCCTGGCTCTTCCCCAGTAGCTGCAGAATGGGCTCAGTGCCCCAGGAGCTGCTGAGCCCAACCTGCCCTGTGCAGGGAGGGCTGGTGGGGCAGAGTCCCCCAGGGACCCAACCTGCTCCCATGAGTGTGGAGGTGCTTGTTGGAGGCCCAGGGTGCTGGGGAGAGGCTGCTTGCCTGGCCTGGGGCTGTTCCCCACTGTTTGTCCTCATGAGTGTCAATGGCAGGGCTAGAGGGGCCTGAGCAGGAGCCCTGGAGGTTCTCCTCCTGATGGGATCCACCTGGAAAAACTGGGGACAAGGGCTTCTTTGCCAGGCGGGTACCAGCCTGCTGAGGAGAGATTGGAACGGGGAGTGCTGTGAGGGAGGTTCCAGGCCACAGGGAACCACAGAATCAATTAGGCTGGAAAAGACCTCTGAGATCATCGAGTCCCACCTGTGACTGAACACCACCTTGTCTACCAGACCACAGCACTGACTGTCACATCCAGTCCTTCCTTAAACACCTTTGGGGTGGTGACTTCACCACCTCCCTGGGCAGCCCATTGCAATGTCTAATTACCCTTTCTGGGTAGAAATTCTTCCTAATGTCCAACCTAAATCTCCCCTGCCACAGCTCAAGACTATGACCTCTTGTCCTATTGCTGGCTGCCTGGGAGAAGAGGCTGAGCCCCAAAGTGAGACAGTGATGGACAGGACTGAAAGGATGTGTTGGCAGGGACAGGGGAAACCTCGGGAATGACAAAACAGAGAGATGCCCATTGAGTGTGCCTGCACAAACATGAGAACCATCCCTGGAGTAGCAGAGACCTGGCTGGAGTGCTGCTGTGGAAAAGTAGGCAGGGAGGGTGAGGAGCAGGAGACGTGAAGGAACAGGCTGAATGTACGCGGAGCTGAGGAGTTGTTTTTGGGAGTCTGTGGGGCAGGGCTGGAGGAGAGGCCTGTGGGATTGGTGTTTGCTACTCTGGTCACCAAACAGCTCAGTCCTGGTGTTTCCAGAGTCAGAGGCCAAAGGCATACTTTGGTGATTTTGTGTGTGAGGCGATTGGAATACATTAGTAAGGCAGTTAGAAACACATTAAGAATGCTGGGCATTTTTAATGGAAAAATAAACCCATGTGTAAAAGTTGTAATTTACTGGACTGCTTATTTTTTTCCCCAATAAAATCAATGATGAATATATTTAGAAGTGTTTTCCCTGCACTGTCTGCAGGCTGTGCCAATTAGGTACGACAATTCATTTAAAGTCTATTGTCCCTTGCAGAGGCTGGATGAAGCGCTGCAGGGGTTTTGTGTATTTACTGTGGTACTGTTTGTTTCATTCTCCTTTTATCTTGAAACATTTATTCGTATTCATTCTCCACCTTGCTGTCTGTTGTTGGGGAGCTCAGCAGATGGCTCTGACCACTCCTTTAAGGGCACTAAGGTAGCTTTAAACCCCATTGCTGTCCCTGTGGCTGCAGGATAAATGGATATGGGATAGATAGATGTCTCTGCTCCTGTTCAGAGTGCTGCTAAATGGTCTTGGATGCCATTAGACCAAATCTGTAAAGGGCAGGATGTTTGATGTATTCTGAGCCAGAAATGCATCCTTTGGGCATGTTTGAACATTTTAGTACAGATTGGCTGAAGGAAGGCCTGAGTAGTTTGCTGAATGACGGGACAATGGTTCTGAAGCAGTTGATAAAATGGTTCCTTTGGAAAGCAGACAAGTGGGTGAATGAAGAAGAAATTCAGGCAATGCCCACTGAAATGTTGTGCTGTTTTGCTGATCTTTAGCAGTATTTAAGAAAGGGTGGGAGAAAAATAAGGAAACTGTAGTGGTTTATGCTTTAAAGATTCTTAAAAGAGTACTATATTGATTTTCCTTTTAATGATAGAAGTCTCCTAAGTATTTTGATTCTTAGTTTTTATGTATTTTGTTCTCCACCCTTAATTAAATGTTGAACGAATTTTATGGGAAGTAACTTACTGTTTTATTGTGTCAAGTGCTGTTTGATTCAAGTTGATCTAAAATAAATTGGTTTTGTGTTTTATTGTTTTCTAGCTATCCAGCAAACTAGAATATTGCTGATTCACCCAGCTTTTCTTTTCTACTCTGTTCCAGGAGTATTTATACATGTAAGTACTTCTTAAAAAAATCCTTAAAGAGTAGATATTTTTGCACTTACTTTGAAAATGGTTTTGAGAAAGAAATCTGAATTTAGATATATTGTAATCTTTTGCTAATTTTGAAAACATTATCAGGTAAAAATAAGCTTGCTTTTGGAACATTAGTTATTGTGATATTTCAGTACAGAAGATACCCCTGTGGTTATATTTTTCAGAGTAATGTTCTATTACTAGAACTAAATTATTCGTATGAAAGGGATGATTGATCAAACACAAGCTACTATAATGTGTGGGCTAAAACAAGGTCAAACTTATTTTACAGGTATACAGAAACTCATAAAATCAGTAAATTGGACATGCAGACAAATATTTGAATCCATGAATGTAATTGTTTTCATTGTTATATTTTATAGCCTGTTTTTCTCCTCTGACTTTCTCGTAGACTGCAATGTACGTTTATTCATCCTGGCCTGTAAGCACTCTACAAAATCTTTTTTAATGGCAGTTTAAAGCCCCGGTTCACAGTCAGAAATACACTCCTACATCTCTGAAGAATTGATGTAAACTCCTTGCAGTCTCTTGACATGTCAAGTAAAGATTGCACTGGTTCAGTGATCTCTCTCCCCAGTACAAGCACTCTGTCCTCAGAGGTACATAATTCACACAAAACCTTAGAGCGAACAGAATAATAATCATGAGTAGTTTATCTAGTGAATTTCCCAATCAGTTGTGATATAAATAATTTATGTATGAATTTCAACATTGCATGCATTACCATTCTGAAACAGTGATTATATCTTGTTGGAGACTCTTTGGACTCCAACTTTAATAAAGCAAGTACAATTTAGGACAGGTCAGACAGAACTTTGTTAACCATGAGAGAGAGAACAGGGGAACAGCATCTCCCTCCTGGTGCCCTGTTCTCTACCAAGAGATTGCAGACCCAACCTATAGACTGTTGGAAAAAGTAAGTTTAATGTCAACAAAGCCAGGTGTCCATCCCTTGGGAGGGTAGAATGCTTAAGTATCTCCTTAACTACCCCTATTTTGGGAATCAAGCTAATACAGTAAATAATATGGACAATAAACCCAGTAAATGTTGCCGTAAATATTATGGATAGTAAATAATATGGACAATATAGAGGCGTGGCTCTTGGTGGAGCCTAGCCTGGTATTAGCTTAGCAGGGGATTGGAAATAACCACAGACCATTAGTTTTTAGGGGAAGGGAATCTTCTTTCAGTAAAGACAACTTCTTAGCCTGACCTCCGTCATAAATATGAGTAGTTTTACCACCACAGTCTGAATATCAATCACACATACAGCAGAGAAAAAACCCAACGAAAAAATTAAGTGCTGTAAGAAGTGGATTGAAACGATGTCATGCAACTTCCCTACCTCTCACAGAGGCACCACTGCTTGAGTAATTAGATGAAAAATTTCATTATCTACACTAAGATCAACAGCAAAGAAGAGCAAATATGAGAAATATGCTTGTATCTGACCCTTTCTGTGAGTTCATCCTTGAAACCAGGGGCCAGTGCTGAGTATAATTTACTCCTTATTTCTGCTTATTGCTGTTACCTCTGCAACACATGGTTAAGCAATTGCTTGCAATCGCAAATCAGTAACATTTTTCAGGCATGTAAAAGTTCTGAGACTTCTTCCTATTGTCTAAACTCAGAAAAATAGGAGAAGAGCATTTTGAGAGAACAGGTAGGATCAGTTACGGGCTGTGTTCAGAAGCTGTCTAGAAGCAACCTAGAATTGATTTATTTAGTTTTATTGCGGTAATGTTCTATGAATTTTCCATGCCCTGAGTTCCTATCTGTTGTCTTTACCCTTTTGACTCTTGCTGGTTCTGTTTTGTTCTGGGCAGCCCTTTGGAGAGAGGAGGTGCATTTCCTGGGTTGGCTTCAGCCGGGCACAGGGCTACGCTTGAACAAGTGTTGATTTGGTGTCCAGCAGCTGGCCCGAGGTCTGGCGTGTACAGACAGAGAAGGGAAGGGGTGCTCTGAAGCTTTTTCCTCATATTAAATTGAGGGGGTTGTGTCTTCTGTCTTTGGATATTTATTCCTTGATTATAGCCTGTTATACTACTGCAGCTACAGCATGGGGCTTGAATTCATCCTGTTGATCGATTTTCTTCTAATTTTAAAAAAATCCTAAGAAAATTTTTACTTCAGGTTTCAAACTGTTGAAAACTTGTCTCCAGGCAGCTGCTGCTACAGTTTAGCTTTTACCAGGACTTTTTTAAAAAAAATTGATTGCTGTAACAACTGTGTTGAAGGCTGTTTAGTGTCCATTATCTGAGACATGGTTGGGAATGTTAGTTGTTTTAATTTTTTTGGTGAATATTTTTATCTATCTCCTATTGTTTTAGTCACATAATAGGTCACCTACATTATTAAGGATTTAAATTAATGTTTTAATTGTACATTTTAAGTTCTGCATTTTTCATCTCTTTACTTATTTTTAGATCTTTTCGTCAATGTACAGGGGCCTGCTACAGTTTCTTATGCTACTGTCAAATAATATGATTAAAAATTCAGGGAATTCGTAAAACAAATGAATTCATAACATGATTATTGAACTAAATGAAGGGTAACAAATTAAGAAGATTTACAAAACTGAATTATGTTTTTTATTTTGCATTTCTAAAAAAAGTAGGAATTATTTGACTTAAAATTTCAGCCTATTCAGTGTCCACTTTTCCAGTGAAGCCTTGTGGATGTGATTAATTTATGGCAGTCTCCAGTACTGGATGTTGGGGAAAGAATTCACATCCAAGATATTAAGGTGCAATAACCAGTGTAATGCTAATTGTGCTATTTTAAGATCTAAATTATCTGTAAAAAATGAATATGCCATCCTGAAATGGCTCTATTTGGGCAGTACTGAGCCTTACAGTATCAAGTTTAAAACACTATTTTAGCCCTGTTTTACTTGGAATAGCAGTTGGATATTCTGAACACATCTGCGAGAGAAATAATGACATGAAAATTATTTTGTTTCCAGCACAGGTACTTTCTCTGACTGATATCCCTTCACAAATCCAAAAAAAAATTTGGTCAAGATTGTTTCTTTGGAGTGAGTGAACAAGGCTCCTGTAGCCATGTTCAATATTTCATGATTTGAGACCCAGCTAAAATATACTTCATCACATAATTTCACTGCTCACATTTTTTATGTATTTAAATAGAACTGAACAGGATGTTTTAGAAGAACATACTTCATCTAGAAATGCCAATTTGTCAAAACCGGAATTGTGTGGGAAAGGGCTGATTCGATCCTTTTTTTTTTCTTTTTTTTTTTGGTAGAAAAAGCTTTAAGAAACAGATTAACAGATTTCGACTGCTGAGAGCATCTCATTTCAACATTTTCAACATGCAAGTGGCAGTTTTCTTGGCTTGGAGAAATATTTGAACTATAATTAAATGCTATAAGAATAAAAAATGCAGAGAATTTTAAGAGAATGAAATAATTCTAGTAAAGTAAAACAGACTTCAAGCACTTAAGGCTTTAATTAGACTTTATGGCTCTGCATCCACACTGTTTTCAGTACCCTTGTGCTTATACGCAGCCAGCTCATATTTCTTAATTTTGCATGACATAGCCTTGGCTTGATGCTGCTTCCATTCATACTGGCAGGAAAACTGCCCTGGGTTGAGGTGGTTTGGACACTTGAGGAGCCCATCTTGGCCCCTCTGGTGATTTGCCCCATCCAGGAGTTGGGTACTGACTCAAGAGCTGCACTGCCATAAGCTGTCCATCCTATAACAACCCCGAAAATAAAACTACTGCTTAAATGGCAATCTCACTGGGAAGCTTGGAATGCATTACAATATAATTTTGTGTGATCTTTTGGGGATGTTTGAGAATGTGTGAATTGCCATATGTGCACCATTACTTATGAGAAGAGTTGGTGTTATAAAAAGCTGCCTACCATCCCTTGGAATCACATCACAAAGGTTAAAACCAACAGGTTTCAGTAGAAATAACTTGGAAATCAGTAAGTTATTAGGAATTACTTTGATTTTAAATTGGCAGAGAGAATATTCTGCGCATCAAAAAAAAAAACAACAAAACCCCAAAAATCAAAATTAGCCTTTGTAAATGTTTAGTGCTATTATATTATTATATAGCCTATTTTTTTTGTGTGTGTGTATTGTTAACAACAATTAGATAAAACTGTTGAAAATTCACTGCTTTTGTTAAATTATGCAGTGTTTAAACGCTTGAGAATATTAATTAAAGATTATTGGTATAGTTTGGTTTAAAGAGAGCTCAGGGAATGTAGGATTTTATTTTTTCATGCTGTGATTGACTGGAATGATTTTCTTTTTGGCCAGCTGAGTATTGTTAGAATTGATGTTGTCATGTAAAATACTGCTTTGCTAGACTTTAAAGGTTCCTCTGTGGACCTGTAGAGAAGATGGCTGTGGAAGGTTATTTGTTCTTGTATGCTGTGATCAACCATTTCCTTATTCCAGAGCAATTGTAAGAAGGAAAGGGTTGTTTAAGACAAGCAGTGGCCTCACTGTCATTAACTGAATTACAAGAATTCTTATAATGTAAACCTCACAATACTGAGTCACTGGTTTTAGAACCTTGGGCTAAGTGTAGATGATTACATCTACATTTAGCATGGTAGAAAAATAATAATGCATCAATGCCCACATAGTGATGAGCTGTACACACAGAGAGATTTTGACTTATTTGTAATTCTGTGAATATATCAAACCTGAGGTGCTTGGTAGTCAAAATGTAAATACAGAAATTATTATGTAACTTGAACACAAGTTGCATTCTGTTTCTTTTTGAATCGTTTATACAGACATAGATTCACTTGTGGAACGCAACACATTTTTCTGATTCCACCGCCTCACAAAACAGAAGTAGAAAAGAGGGGTGGTGTATCTGGGATGAAAGAGATGGAGTGGCTCTCATGTGTGGGTAAAATAAAGGGACTCTGAACAGAATAACTGGTCTTTGAAAGGACCGTGTATCTGTGTAAATTACAGTTGCCACTAAAACCAGGAATGGTGACTTGAACTGGAGAACAAGGTTTAAAGCAAAGAAAGTAGTTCTTCATTTAATGAAAAATAAAAATCATGGAACCACTTATTGTAAAGAGCTGTGAAAGCAAATACACATGGATTCACAGTGGATTAGAGAAATCCATGTTCAAGTGTATCAGGGGCTGCTGAATAAGAGTTTCAGAAGAAGCTTCTGGGTTGCAGTTCCTAAGTCAATCCAAACCAGCAAAGCCTGTGGTCTGGCAGAAACCACTTGAACTATGGAGAAAGCTGTTAAGGTGTAACATTCATCCCTCTGTGTGCATGTGAATATGCAATGCTAGCAGCTTCTAGTATTTGCGTGTGTGTACAGAGAGAGAGCTCTGTCTTTAGACAGGCATAGCTGAGGCATGCACATGTTTAGTTTCTTTGCTCATCATGTATCTCTGGGTATTATTTTCTAGGTGCTCCAGGCTGTCTTGTACTTGTTGGTTATTGTCACTGTAAAACTATGAGGTCTCTTTCTGCTCTGTATTAGGTGGAAGATTTTCTTTCCTCTCGTTTGTGCTGTCATCTGTTAGAACTTGGCATTGAAGGCTATTTGCTGTGGAGGACAGGCTCATACAGCTTAACTACTCACTTGGATGGGCAGTGCAGTTCAGAAATAACATCTGTGCAGCTGCTGGGACCTTCACAGTGCTGCCAGGCCTTCCCTGCCATTACAACTATGTGAGGATTTCATGTCCTCTGCCAGTTTCCTGCTCTCAAATTTGAGAGTGGAGATCCTGGATCCTCCCTGTAATAAAGATCCTTTCTGATTTGATTTGAGTTTGACTTGAGCCTTTGAGGGATTAGGAGTATTACAAGGGTTGAACAAGCCCATGGGGGAATGACTGCTGTCTGTTGGTAATCCCTCAGTGATGCAAAGCACTGGTGTGCAGAGAGCTGCAGTTGCTGTCTGGGGAGTTGAGAGGTCACAGTGATGCCAGGCTTTCGATGGGGAGTTGATTACAAAATGTTAACCAGTGCAGAGAGCAGGAGTGATTACACTGCCCCAGAGCAAGCTGAAAAACATCTATTTAGCTCTAAGTAAAGGCTGAGGTTTCAGAATTTGTGGTTCCTGGTGCTTTCCAGGGTGTCATGTGCTTAGTTTTATGTGGCAGCTGTAATCAGTGTCATAAAAGACTTGCAAGCTTAGAAGGGCTTTCATATATGTGAAATATAACAAAGTAGAGGAAGATGCATTGGAACTTTGTGGGTTTATCTCCTCATTAAAAAAGAAAAAAAGCTCTTTCACACAAGGGATGATTTTTAAGATGTTTAGAATATTCTCTCTGACCAGTTTATGGTGAGGGAAAACGCATTGGGACAGAAACATGAATGAACAAAATGAAATGGACTCTTTTGATATTTCAACACAATTCACCTCTGTAAATTTGAAATGGGAAGCCTTGCAATTAGATACATTAAAACCATGCTTTCTTGAAGGGCTTTTAGCAAGGAAAGAATCTTTCTCTGGCCAGGCCTAAAAAAGTCTTTAAGGCTTGCACACCCATTGGCCCAGGCTCCGTGAGCCCTGTGTCCAAAGACATGCAAGGCATGGGGTCCGTCTGTACCACAGCTGCAGATTATTGACCAGAGATGCTCTGCCCTCCTTATCCTGAGAAGGTGAATATGAATATGGGATGAAGAATTTGCAGGGGAGCACAGAATGACCCCAAGTCACACTGCTCAGCCTCACTGTTGGGTCTCTACAGTCACAGCACATGACATAGCCAGGGCTCTGAACGTTCATGCCTAGATTTGAATAGAAAGAGTCAGACTTAGTCTGCAGTCTGATCACAAATAAAAAGAAAGTGCATGTTGGAAAAACAAACTCTTAATATGGTCTTGAATAGCAATTATGGTGCATTTAGCATAAAATAATAGTTACGGGAAAAATAGGTTTTGTTTTCCATTTGCAGCAATGTGGTTCCCTGTAAGATTTAATTAATGGCTCTCATTTATTCTCATTTCTCCCTATTCTGTTAGTGCTGAGTATAAAAGAGCACATTTAATTTGGCTTCTAGGCAGCAAACAAGTTCATTTAATGTTGATATAGAAGCATCTCTGGATTTCAGAGGGAAAAGAGAGGAAGGGCCGTGGAGGGGAAATGTGATTAGTACCATTGATATCATAGACAGCTTGAAAGGCTTTAGCAATCAGGGAATTTTTCTGAAAACCAAGTTTATATTACTGCACAACAATTCAGAGAATGGGGAATTATCTCCCATAACACATTAGATAAATTGAGCCTGGAAGTTATAACCCACTTAATCTGGAAGCAACATTTTGTATTTCGGGGGATGTAGGAGATGTTAGAGACACACACCTATGCTCTCTTTTATCTTTTTCAATTAAGTAAACAAAATTTCCTTTGGATAACGTTCTCTTGGGGAATATATTTCAAGTTAAGTCCTATTGGATAAGATAGGATATACTACACATTTAAATGTGATATTGAAAGGGTCAGAGTGGCCAATCTGCAAAGTTTCTCCCACTGGTGTAGAAACCAGGGAGTGAGGTGTGTATTGATTGATGGTTTGAGCAAGTCAGCTAGAGGACTCTATTCCTTAAACTGAGGGAAGCTTTGCTACCAACTTGCATTTATTTCAAGATCAAGGCTTCAGGCTTTCATTTCTACCAAGCTTGGCTGCAGAGCCACTGGCATCCAGAACAGAAACCCAGTGCTATAAACTCACATCTGATTCTTTTACAAGAAAAAGGCTGCTGTTTAAAGGCAGATTAACTTCTTTTGAGGAGTGTGTGGTTCGCAGGAGAGGCTGGAACTGAAAGGAGCAGCCTGGTGTTTCACCTGGCAATTATTTCATGCTTGTGTTGGTTCACAGGGTGTACAAAGATGATCAATGTGAAAAAGTTTTATTCCTATCTTGTGATAGCAAAAGAGAGAATTAAAAGAATAATGATGCCATGGAAGCATAATTTAGGGGTAAAAATTGCTCAGGATCCTTTGCAAAGGGCATCTCTAGGCAAGAGTGAATGCTGAGGAGGACATGGTACCTAAAAGCAGAAAAAGCAGTAACATTTCCGTTTCGTGACTGTATATAATGTGAAGCTTTGAGTCCTGCTCAGTTGTGTCTAACATTATCTGCTCTTGGTGTAGATCAGACAGGATGGAAGCACAGGTATCTCTGCTTCTGATGACACGACTAATTTGTTAAAAAGATTTGGAATGGGAAATAAGGATTTATATTTTGTCTGCTGTAGTTGTATCATTCATCAACTCCTTTTTTGCCTTTGGCAATGAACATATTGTCCTCTGGCACAGTACTCATTTTAGTTCATTTGGACTCTCTTAGTTTAATGGGGATTTTTTTTCATATTTGTTACAACTTAAAGATGTGGGACTCAGGCAATCTATGCATTCCATAGGCTTGGGCTGTTTATCCCCTCCCTTCCCTGTTCCCTTTTAAAAAAAATCTTTTTTATTATGTTTTCTGATGGAATTATAAAACCCAGCAGTATTGGCAGGACTGGCTGGCAGGGTTGAGTAGCTGAGGGCCGTTTGGCCTTTGTGCAGATCTCTCTGCCCTGTAATGCTGTGCACTTTTCACCACTCGTTCTTCTCACCAAATGTCCTCCCTGTTCTGTCTCTCAGCCCTGGGAAATGCACAATAGCAGCACATTTGCTTGCCAGATGTTCTCCTTTCTGTCTGTAGGAATAGCTCATAATATTTGACTCCTATGTCACCAACATGTCATTTCCTACCACCTTCGGTGTTGAGTGCTCTTCGTACTGGTAGGAGTAATCCTGAGTATGAAAGAAATTGGAGGGTTTTTCAGGCAATTTTTGAATGAGTTCAGGATATGAAATAGGACATGATTTGACCTGCACCCTGTGGGGTGAAAGGCAATGACTGCTGCTATTGAGTCCTGAGTGGATATGCAGCTTTACAAATAAAATGGTTAAAGAAAGCAACATTCTCGGTCTCAACATTCAGTGTGCTCAGTTCTGTTATATGAAGGAAGTTAGAAAAAAAATTAGGGTGAGAATAAACAGCTCCGTGCATGCATTTGTGTGCTGGATTCATGAGGCACCTAGCCTTGGAAGCAGTTTGGATAGAACACTGTAGATGTGCTTTATTCACTGTGTTTTATGAACTGCATTTGGAGAGTATTCTTCAGGATCAGAGTTATTTTTTTTTTATTCCCTGACATAGTTCTCGGTTTTATTCCCAATTGCTTGAGTTATCTGACCTGGTACAATTTATTTTTTTTTCCAAGAGAAAAACCACGGAGTTGCTGTGATTTGCATTGGCTTTCAAGTTCATTTGGCTTGGTAGAAAGTGCCTAATACAAAATCAAAGCAACAGATGCTCCTTGCTGGATTTTTCTACAGCTCACACACCTGTGAGTGCTTGCCATAAACTTGCTATAGGGGCTGCTCTTTGCCATCCTTCTGTTTTTTTAATGTCACTGTCCTTTGGCAATACATAGATCTTAGTGAAACAAGATGATGTTTTTTCTCTCCAAGCTGCATGTGTGTTTTTCCCACAGTCTGCTGTGCATCTTAGGCAGGCTGTGAGCTAATGATAAGATTGCTAAGGTGAATTCCCAGATCACCGTGTTTTCTGCCAGAGATGAAAGGCCTTGTAAATGCTTTTCTGGCTCCCTTCTCGGATATAATTTCCCTGTTCTCTCTTTCGTCTCTGCACTCTGCTGGCAAAATGGAATTATAATACCTGTTTGCCTACATGACCTACTGCACAGTGTTTCCAGGGTGCAATTATTAATTAACCATTACATATTTCCCCCAAAATCTCAATTTATAGTTAAAACTTTGCTCCAATTTGTATTTGTATTTAAATGTGAAATACTTAAGAATGTTAGAATAAAATTAGCGTCCAAAAGTGTTAAATAATGCCTCTTCCAGAAGAAAAATACTTATTTTAAAGACACTAAATCAGATGTTTTAGAATTTGCTATATCCTCTACCCAGCAAGGGCAGCCAAACTAACCTTACAAATAGGGAAAAGTACTGAGAGCTCTATTTTGAGCTGGGGCTTCCCAGGCTGCCAAGGCTCCTGTTCTGCATCTGGAAACCCAAAAACTTAGGACAGAAACAATTTTATGCCAAATGTCTGCAATCTCATGCTGGAGCTGCTCTGTGGGACCTGGTGCCCTTAGGGAATTTCTGATCCACCCCATAAACTCCAGATGTGTAAGGAATCTTACCACCTTACAGAGTACAAGTACCTGGCAAGTAATATATACTTTAGCCCACTTTATTGGCAATAGAAATCTTGAATGTAAACAATTTCCTTGTTGAATAAGAATATTTAATTAGGCATGTCGGCAGAAGGAAGAGGATGCTTGTTCATACATTAGTTTTAAGGAACAATCCAATTCCTTGGCATTCAACTGTAAATGCACGTTTATGCAAGATCTGCAGCACACATCCAAAGGCAAAATTGAAGTCCATTTGAAAATTTGAATATAGTTACATTTTTTTCTGCAAACTTTTTTGTTGGGGTCAAATTGTAAAAAGAACAATTTAACCCTTCTTGAACCATATGCAGTCAATCAAGTTAACGATGTTCCTATTATTTTGGTAAGTAAGTCAGAATATATGTGGCATATATAGAACTGTGGCATTCTCTCACAGTAGGTCCTCAGGCACTGAAAGAGCTGATGACATTTTATAAAATGCAGTTATGTAAAGCATTGCTGGAGGCAAGACTGTGAAGCTAAAGCTTTACTGTTTCCAATGCAGAAAAAAGTTCTAATGTGTTTGTCTAGTCTCAATTGTCATCAAAACTTGCCTGGGCTTATTACTTACAGCTAACAGGACTCTTCAGTTCAGCAACAACTGAAGGTATTTCTTAATTAGTGGAACAGGAATGCAAAATTATTCTTTGTATTTAAAGTTGGTTATACTCATTCATAGCTTATTGAACTAATTAGAATCCCCAGACAACCTCTTTTTTTTATCTAAAAGAATAATGTTCCACATCTCATCACTGTTTTAATATTTCTTTTAAAGTGAACTGCTGTGGAATCTAAATTTAGAAAGGAACTCTGAACAGGGACACTTTTGGCATAGCTTACCAATGAATTGCTCGTGAATCATCCCACGACAGCTTTAGATGAGTAATGTATTTTTGTAATGAGCAGTACATACATCTTTGTCAATCTTCAGGTTTAATTGGGAATACACTCAACAGTCTCTCTAGTGCCACATGTAATACAGTTTTGGGGTTCTGTGTGATTAAAATGGCAATTATAGATGTCAGTGATATTACACTGGTGTTAATACTGTGAGGTGGAAAATAGCAGGTAAAGCAAGGAAGGAAAGTATCTCCTTGCATTGATACCTAAAGGCAAACTGCAACTGGAATCATTCCTGTTTAAATTTGGTAAAGTTAGTTGAACTTGATCAGTGAAGGGTAGAAGTAGATATTCTTTTCATTTGTCTTATTGATAACTTTTAAGAAGTTTCCTGGTCCTAATGCTTCGGTTGGTAACCCTATTAGCTATGGTCAAGCACCTCCCGTGAGTGTAGCAAGGCTGCAAGTGCATTCACCTGCTCAAGAGTTAGGGTTCTAATGGCTGGCCTGATAATTTTTGTTTGCTTATTTTTTTAGGGGAAGATTCTCAATGGCAGGCTGCAGGGATTAGGTTTTATTCGCTTGCGCTGACATATGGTGAAGTTGATTTGTGTTGACCATTCAGTTTGCGGCATCTGTGTACCTCAAGGTGTGCAAATACTCTTTGAAAGCTACAGCAGATTCATGCTTGGAAATTATAGCAGTTAATGAGTGAATAAGACAGAACCTAGAAGAAAATTATGAGCCAAACAAATGGATTGTGACAAGCAGTCTTTGTGTAAATTACTGTACGTAACTGCACAGTATTTCCTGCAAATTGTGCTCTACAAGTTGAAGATCTAATTAGTGAAGTACTATAACAGATTAGTATTTGAGTCATTTTTCTTATTAGTAATCCCTAATGCCATCTAGGAGAGTTTTATTACCTTGCCTGGATTTGGAGATTTATTTATGAAAGCTATGGTCACAGACGAGTAGAGGTTTTGTGGGTGGGGTTTTTTTTGGTTTTTTTTTTGACACTTCAGTCCAAAGTTATTATTGGCTAGGCTTGCTGCGAAATACCAACTTTTTTTTTTCTAGGTCATTCTAGTACTTGGAGATTTCTAGGCTTGAAGTAACATCTGCAGACACACACACACACACACACATACACATATACATCTATCAGACATTTTATTTCCAGCATAAACCCCTCTGAAAACCAAACTGGGAAATGGCTACTGGCACCTAAAGACAACCGTATTTCACATTGGGTACAGCAACCTTGTGTTGATCTGGATGAAGAGGTCAGAGACACAGATGAATGGCACAGTGCATGCGAAGCTTTCTTCACACGTGTGAAGAGCATGCTCTGCTTGCAGTCATGAACTGCTTCACGCAGCAGAGCATGATTTCCCAAGCCAAGGGGTTGTATTTAGATACGCAAAAGTATATGAATATACCCCTTGGCTTCAGATGTTCCTGAAATCCTATTCCAACACTCATGAAATGGAGCAGTCTGCTGCAGTGTAAGTTTTGTGCTGGATCTTTTAAACATGCTACAAACCAGTGGGGTACAATAGCAGTGCTGCAGCGGAGCGTGGATTGATTTTAACAGGACTCAGTGATTTATTGCATCAGGTGGAACAGCACGGTACAAGGTAGCATGCTATGATTAGATTTAAGCAGCATAACTCAATGTGATGGCTGAAATGTCAAGAGGGAAAGGCATTCATTTTTCTGGTCAGCCAGTATTAATTCCCCTACCTGATGTCCAGTGTAATTTTTTTCAAAGAATCAGAGGAGTGGGGGAATGTTTACAAGGAGAGGTGTATGCAGTTTTTCTGAACAAGGAACAGAATGATTTATAATAGACGGATAACAATCTAAGTTTATATCTGGCTGTTTTAGCTGTAACTAGCAGTTAGATGGAATCCTTCAAGACCAAATCATCCTTAATCCCAGTTCAGAGCTTCTGTTCTTACAGCCCATCTGTTCACATGACAAATTTGTCAAATTTCAGAAGACTGTTGTTCTGTAATTTTACCATACTCCAAAGTGCTGCTGCATAAATAAATCAAAGTGAAAACTGAAGATCTTTGGCTTGCGATAAAATATTTTTCCCATTATAGCTTCAGAATTATTTTTTTTTAATTCTCCATTATTTCATGATAACTCTGATGTACTTATTTTTGCATCCGGAAAGGAAGACTCATTAATTTACTAAATTTTTTTCTCATCACATTTTTTTGTTCCAAACTATTTGCATGAAATTTTGCTAGCCTGTGCCTCCAACCCTAGAAGGTGAGACACCTGAATCAACCCAGAAAAAAATCAGGGAATTCCTCAGATAAGCGAATTATGCACACTAAGCTAGTTAATTAAGGCAGCATTGTATTTCATTTATTTGGTTTTATTGACCTTTTTTTCCATGAAAGATGTTCTGGTACCAGGAAAAATGCCAGCAGAGTTGCAAGAATTTTTCGTGTAGTAGACCTGTGTGTGGTGGGGATTGGGCGAGGCTGGGCTGTGCACCCGCAGCTGGCTGTGCAGCACAGCATCAGTGTGGGTTCTGCAGTTCCAGGTTGATGTGGGAGCACGTGGATGTGTTTCATGCCTCCTGCACCTTGCGTAGCTCTTCCCTGCAGTGCTGCTGGTGGAGATAAGGTAGAACTGTGGATGTGTCTGCACCTTAATAGCATTAATGCATGGCATCCATCTGTAGTCCTTGGCACAGCCTCAAAGCACCAAAGGCTACACATTTAAGTGAATTCATGCTGAAACCTCATTTTCAACCTAGCACAGAAATACTTGGACAAGGATTATGGTAGGCTCTGCCTTTCAATGGCAGGGATAGAATTTCCCTTCCTGCACAGTTGTGTGCACATCTCGTGTGCTTAAATTTAATCCAGGGTTAACAAATCATCCAGGTTCTGAAATTCCTCACTCATGGTCATGAGTTTTATCCCAGCTTCCTGGCTGTAACTTTCTCCCTCATGGGAATTCTGGGGAAGAACCTCTTAGACCTTCCCACCTTCTGGAGGCAGAAGAAAGCTTCCACCACGTGGAAATGTGTACAGGCTAATGCAAAACTGCTCTTCTTAATGAGAATCTGAGGGAAGAACTTGCACAGCAAAGATGAAGCTTATTAACTGAATAAACAAAATATCTCTTTAATGATTCTTTTCTTAATATTCTCCCTTGAGCAATTTCTGAATTATTTCTGGTTTTTATTCTTTGTTTTTTTCTCTGGCCAAATAAGGGCTAAGGAGAGTAAGAGCCCTTCAAGAAATACTGGTAACAAAGAAAGTAATTTGTTTTGTGGCTGAATAAAGGACTGCGTTACCCTGAAGCTTGTGGGGCTATCAATATCTTAGAAGGTACTTTAGGAATTATCTATTTAAACACTTTCAGATTTTTTTTTCCCCAGGAAATGATGTTGGTAACAAAGAGAACAAGTGGGTGAGGAAAGTTGGTGTGATGTAGCTGCAAACCTCTGAAGGGTTATTTTGATGATTCTCATGAGATCCATCTCAATTTTGTTCTTTGCCACAGTGCTTGTTCTGCCATTTTGTGAGTGTGTGCAAAGAAGTTCTTAAAGAAGAAGGAAGCCTAATCACTGGGATAAGTCATGTTATGGTCTCCCTTTTTAAGGCCACCAAAATTAATTGTGCAAGTAAGACATAATTAATCATGGGTGGTCATTTAGAATAGGATTTCTCAGCTAGTTGTTGCTGCTTACTTGTTTTACTGAGGAAAAAGTTTTCCACGGAAAGAGAACCAGGCTGTCTCTGAAGAGAGGTAATGAGGTGGTACATGGAAGTGTATTCCTAAGGTGTCCATCGTGCCCACTGACACCTGCATGCATTTTCTGGATGTCGTCTTGATAAACTGAGCTTGTGAAAATTCCCTGCACCATTTCAAAAGTAAATGACTGCGTGTAGGTCATTTGTCCACGCCACTGAAATTGTATTCTCAGTAATGGATTAGTGTGTCAGGGTGCATCATACAGAAATGATTCTTAGGGTGAGCAACCCTCATTTAGAGTGTATCAAGTACCAGACTATGTGAGGAATATCAGAACAGGTTCTTCTATGGTCATAGAAGATTCAGTGTTTGAGTGCAGAGTTCAGGGAAGGAATTTCATCAGTGTGTTTCTACTGCTTTGCATGTAAGGGATGAGAATGTGCTCTCTGTTTTGAAACTCTCACCCAGACACCCCCTGTCAGGCAGCTTTAGACCTGTGGCTCCTATTCAGCACCGGTCCCTTGAAATGCACAGTTCTACTCAAGCGATTTTTGGCTTATTTTGCACAGCAGTCTGTAATCTGAAGTGACTCCTTGCTTTGTGTGCTAAAAATGCCCATGGCCTCAGGGTGTGCAGGTGTTCCAGGTGCTGTTTCCAGTGTCTCTCTCTACTGGGATGCTGCAACAGCAGGTGGCTTGTGCTATAACCCACACCCTGTGTTCCACCTGTGCAGAGGGTTCAGGTGTCTCTGGCATTGCCAGCAACCAGCTGGGCTTTCTCCTAGCAGAACTTGATCTTTGCATGTTAATGCAGCAGTGTGACCTTAATTCTTGCACCATGATGGAATTTGTAGAAAAGCTTGTTCCTCTTATGCCCCTTTCTTCCCCTCCTGCTGACATGTTTCAGTTTCTATTTTCCTGCTCCCTTAAAAAAAAGTTGTAATGCATAATGTTCACAAGAAGGAAACATCCAAGAGCTATTTCTCTGACAACCAGTGAAAAATAGAAGCACTGTATGTTAACTGGCTATTGTTTGTTGGAAAAAAACTCCAACTGACTTCTAAAAGTTTGGCTCCAAGAGAGGTTTGACCTTTGCGTCTTCGGATGACTACATCAGCTAAACCTTGTGACAAAATCTTACTAGTGGCTTGATTTCTACCATTACCATGATGAGATACAATTCCTGTGAGAGCAGAATGGGGTCCAGCATTTGCCACAGACATTTTTCTGACTCTGCAACTGAAATGTCTGTAGATAAACTTTGGCATATTAATTAATATTAAAACAGTGATTTGACGGCAAGCAAATTTCACTTTATAGATTTTATGGATGTTGTTCACTAAGCCATTCTTATTTGAGTATGTTCTGGTTCAGGTCTTGACAGGCTACCTGGATAAATGACAATATTTAATGCTTGTTCATTTACTGTTTAAATAAAGCACAGGTTTGAAAAAGGCCCCACACCTACAGCAGCTTTTAGCTGGCAAAGTGATATTGTTCAGTGGTGTCATGTTAGCCATTCCGTCAAGAGAAGTTCTTAAAAGGGACACAATTGCAGTGGCAGAAATTTGTTCTTATAACTAAATTCTTCTGTTTGTGTGTAGTTCACTGGAACACCAGCATGAAACTGAACTCTGATAACACAAATATCTGTCAGTATTTCATTGTTACAGCAAATAGTTGGAACAAATACAAATAGTTGGGGGGTTTTTTTGGGTTGTTTTTTTCTTTTTTTTCCTCTAGAAACAGTGGCTAAGTCATTCTGAATGGGTTTATGACTCATTTTTCTTCGGTGGGCATTCTTATGGCAGCAATATGGTCTCAGCACAGTGTTAAAATGCCCATATTGAAAGAAGGAGAAATAAAAACACCACTTGCAAAAGCAGATTCATGGGAAAGAAGTGAAGAATAATCCTGACTTCCAGGGGGGTTGAAGCTCAAAACTTCACAACTTCTTTTTTTTTTAAAATAAACGCAGACCTCCCACTGTTTTTCCTTCCCATTTCCTTATTCTTGAGTTTCCTTTTCAGGGGCTAACCTAGGCCAAGGAAGAGAGAAGTATTAAGAGAATAGGCTTCTAAATTATCCCTCTTTTTTATAATCTCTTTAATTACGATGATAGTTTATACATTTAACTGAAAATTGCACCGAGTAATTTGGCTTTTTCATCATGCTGTCTGATATTGACTGCTCATGCAGTAGCTTGAAGAAGTTTATGGCAAAGGACAGTCATTAACTTGTCAATGAGGAATGGCCTAGATGTATAAACTCAACACACCTTCAGCTCAATTTCAAATGCTCCACTGGAATAATGCCTGTAAAACTAACAAAAGTGTTTGGCCATGATTAATTCTGGTGTATGGATCTTCTATCAGCCTGCTTGTGCCTTTCTGAAATGAAGCAATTATGTGCAAAAATGGTACTGTGTGCACAGATTCTTTTATTTAGGAATTTCTTATTGATTTTGCTAAGACTTTCTGTCACCTGGAAGAAACTGAGGCTCTTCGTTTGGCAAATATGAACACATTATTAAAGAAAAAGAAACCACTCTGCTAATGTGGGTGCACTTCCAGTCAACTGCCAACACTGACAAATTGAGCCAATATTATCAAAAAATAGCACTTCTCTCTTTTTTTTTTCTTTTTTTTTCCCCCAGATGCTCCAAAGCAATTACTGTGAAAGCTCTTCTTGGTAATGAGCATTGTCCCTGTTTCAAAGATGGAGAAATCAGTTACAGTAAAATCTAAGGGCAGAAATTAAGTATCAAAAATTAGAGAAAAAATCCCGTGGTTATTGAGGGTTTTTGATTCCCTCACCAGCACAGTGCATGTTCTTTGATCACATGGTCTGAATGCCCTTGAATAAAATTAAGTAAGTATTTAATGAATACTGTAGAGGCGTCAGCCACTGCTCTTACCTGACTTGCCTAAAAATTATACTGGTCTCTCACTCTAAACAGTCTGGGGATGTAAGAGATCTGTGTCTTCCTTGCCAATGTTAAATTAGGGCTTGATTGGAAGATGCACACAGCATTTCATAGGGAAGACTGCATGTTTTCAAGTTCCAAAGAGATCAGTGAAGTGTGCTTAAGTGTTAAACTCTTGGTGTCTTGATTCCCACCATCACCTTCTGCCTTAAGCACTTTGATAGGGGTGTGGAAGTCAAAGTTTTCAATGTGAGCAGCTTGGGAGGATTTCTTCAGGGATCTGGATTCATGTTTGGATTGTTCCTCACCACCAGGGTGATGTCAGTTTTCTGTAAAGCTGGAACAAACCAATCATTAAGAGACTGTAAATCAATATGGGGATTGTGGTGAGTTAATCCAATACAAGAGAGGAGTTTCTCCATCTCTTGAAACTGTTGAAAGTGCTGCTCCAGCTGAGCTACCTGCAGTTAGGTACTACACATTTCAGGAGTTTCTCCTTACATGCAAGATATAATATGTGGATATTGCAGATCTCCACAAACAGAGAAACCTGGCATTCCCCTGGGTCACTGGATTGGAAGTGGGTCTAGCATGGGCCAGTTGCTCATTGTTTTTACTTCACAAAGGTTCTTAGTTTAGTACACCTGTGCTGTACCTCATGGAAGAGATGAGATACCCTGTCATGCTGTGTCCCAAACACAGAAGGGGAAGACAGACTATGCACCCAGGAGACTGGATTTTGTGGAGAAATCAGGGGAAAACTGGTAGGGAAGGAAGCACAGAGGAGCAAAGGAGTTAACATTGGTCAGACTGAGAGGGAGTGGTATTGGCACTGGCTGAACAGTTGTGGTCTTTATTTGCGTATTAAGCTTAAAATGAAAAAATGTTTTGGAAAATAAAGGGGATTATTAATGCTGTCTGGCCTTTGTTTTTCCTTATCTCTGTGAAAATATTTTCAAAGTATTTTTAGTAAACAGAAAAACCCTTTGGAGCAGATTGCTGCAGATGGTTTTACTTAACAAGCTGCATCTGTCTGAAGATTACTTAGTACTATTAAGTTGCCCTTTATTCAGCTGATCTTTTGAGATGGAAGCCCATGTGTGATAATATTGACATATGTTGATATTAATGAGTTATCATCAATATAAATAGTCAGAATTGTATCCACGCTTAAGACAGGAAGAAGCACATTTTAGCATCTTACAAGAGGCAGAGATTTTACTCAAGGTCCAAGGGAGTCAGTGCAGAGTCAGAGTGGGTCAGAGTGTGGTGCCTTGCCCCAGGAGCTGTCTGCCTCCACACCCCCAGCAAATGTCACTCCATCAGCGTGGACAGTTCCCAGCGTGGCTGACAGCCAGCCCCGTTTAGAGCAGGGCACATCCCTTCCCCTGCTTCCACAAGAGCTGCTGAGGAAATTCCTGAGCTGCTTTGCACTCTGCCTGCTCCTCACTCCGTTCAATGGTGGTCTGCCCAGTGGAGGTGTTTAGTCTCTTTTTTTGCTTTGTTTTCTTGTTCTCTGCTGAGTTTCACAACCTAGGTGATATAGTTGCAGTAGAGCTATTATTTCTGTCAATATAGCAGTGTTTTTATAACAGCTTTTAGTGGCTAAGACACCAAAAATCTAACAGAATAAAATAAAAAGAGTTTTTTTTCCTCTGTAAACTTCTTTATAGATTTTAGTATATATCTAAGAAGGCCCCTGGAATTCAAACTTAAATTACAGGATTTTTTTTATAGGTCAACATCATTATTTTGAGTGTTTCTTGCCTACTCAAGATTGTGTTTCATATGTAGTAAAACACAGGGTAAAGGTTCAAAGATAGCCACAAAAGGCTGAACATTATAGAAAATATCTTCTCAGGGAGGGAAATTCACCATTGAACCTATTCATTTAAACACATGGTGGATTTTATCCCACACTGCTTGTAAATTAACACTATAGAGTAAAAAGAAAAGCTGTAAGGTTGATGCAGGAATTACTGGTTGAAGTTTTATAGTCTGTTCCTTGTAAGTGGTCCGAATAGATTCTGATGTTAATCACTCCTGAATTTAAAATTAGCAATTTTAAGTTTGCATCAGAATGGTAAACTTTTGCAAATTTATTTTCAAAGATGGACTTTTGAGACTTGAAGGCTACTGAAAATCTGTGTGCCTTCTGGCATTCCCCTTGGGCAGATCTAGTTCATAGTCCCTTTAGCTTGTTGACTTATTTTAAAAGTAGAGACATAGAAAGAGTCAAGAGAAATAGAAGAAATACTCCCTTAAATAAGTTAGTTTGGTTTATATAATAAAGATGAAACTGAAAAGCCTTTCCAGCAAAATTGAGCCAGTAGACAGACTCTTAATGGGTCTAAAATACGTGCAGGTTGCTGATATCCTGGCAGTGTGGTGTTGAGGCAGTTGCTGTCACTGTAAGCACAACCAACCACACTCCTGCTAAGGCAGCCTCGAGGCCCAGTATTTCTGATGCTGCAGCAGATTTTCACAGGGGATGACTCAGAGGATTCAAGTAATCCACATTTTTATTCCACTTACAGACTGAGGGGCATTATCAGATGTACAAACCAGTTCTCTTTCAGTGAATTAAAGTCCTGTATTAGAAGAAATGACTGGACCACACTAACGGGCTTGGTTAAGGACACATGCTTCGAGTAACAGAATCACAGCTCTTGGTGCGCCCTGCCGTGTGCAGGAGCGGTTAAGAAAGACAAAAGACTGCTTGATGTTTCCTTGAGTCATCCTCCCCTGCAGGAATGTTCAGAAGTCTCCTGAACAGAGCTGTCTGGAGGTAATAGGAAGCACTAGAAAGGTGCAAGCAGTGGAATTGCAATGTCAGAGCCCTGTCATGGATCGTTGTGGCACTTTACCAGTGAGGTGTCCTCCACCTCAGCCCACCCCTCTGCAAAGAGCTATTCATGCCCCATTACAAACTTCTAGGATATTATACAAAGGAAAGAGAAGCTAAATATTTGTTTCTAACTTTCCTTCTCACTTTGAGCTCATGTAGGAGGGAGTATACGGCTTGTTTCATGATGGACATATCTGGAATTGTAGATTATTGAGCGATATTAGAAAGGATTCATTTTATCAACACTAGTCTCAGCTTTTCAAAATGGTTCTTTATGTGTATATTTTAAACCAGTGGAAAAAAAATAAAGAATTTGATACATTTTATATATTTTATCAATTTCTTTTATTTATGTATGTACCCTCACAAATGATGTGTGGCTTTGCTGGCTGCAGTGAAACACTCAGAGCTCATCAACTAAGTACTGTTTGGTAGCAAAACCATTCTTCCTCAGAAGAGTGGAGCAGTACCTTTAGAGTCTGTGAACAGAGGGTATGACAGGGAGAGGTAACAGAAAATACCTGGTGCTCAGCCCTGACAGTCTTGTGGAGATATTTCTAGGATAAGGACCTTTAATTCATGGAGGTTTAAGGGGAAAGCCTGACCATATTGCAAACAATGTTTTTCAAATTAGGATGGTTTTTAAATTTTGAAACAAAAAAAGGAACAGAACTCCACCGAAGAGTTCAAATTAAATTATTCCCATTTAAGACTGCTACTGTTGAGGTTTCTTTCCATCATCTGTCTTCAGATTCTGGGTGATTCTTAATGCAAGGAGTGTGTAACACTTTGAAAAGGGTGAGTGCCTTTGCAGGTGATATCACTGTAGGTGGTTTTTGAGGTGCTGCATATCCTATATAGTCCTTGGGCAGATTTCAGTAGACATAGGTCCTTTTTATGGTTTATGAATGTTGGTATTCTTTATATTCAGGAAACAAGTAGCTGAGAGAGAATCTTTGTCCACTCTACAATTGGTTCTTATCATCTGTTCTCATCCTGAACATTGCAATATCAATCAAATGAAAAATAAAAATAGTTTTTTCCCTGAGCTGTTAACAAATGCCATGAAGATGGATGTACAGATACAGATTTGAACATGACTGGCATGGAAATCTTCAGGGGAAAGCATCATGGGTCAGAGGACTGGCAATGCCAGAAGCAGCCTCAGTTCAGAAATGAGGAAGACCTATATTCTGCTTTTGAAAAGAAAAAAAATCCACAGTGAGAGCAAACAATGACTGAATTGTGGAAACCTTTTCTGTGGTGCAGGGTGGACAGCAGTGGAAATCTGTGTGTGACGATGTGAGAGCTGCATTGAAAGGGGTCTGCTGAGACAGTGACTGCTGGGGGAGTTGAGTTGTTGTGCTTTGCTGAGCTGGCTCATTCATTAGCAATCAGATATTTCTGTTGATGAGGAATCTGGAAAAAGAAACCCTCAGGTTTGTTGCACTAGCAGCCTGCATGTGAGGGGATACCTGGATCTTGCTGCTTGGCCAGCAGTAGCTATTGTGCCAAAGTATTGGTGAGACAGGTCAGTGCAGCAGAGGCAGTAAGGATTGCATCTCAGGATTCCCAGAATGCACTTTTATGTTTTGTTGCTGCCCAGAAAGATCCAAGATCAAATTATTTAGGTGACTAAGTGGAGCAAAAAAATGCTGAAGTTGGCCCAGAGCCAGGTTGTCCACAAGCAAGAGGGAATTAAGGCATTACTATAGTCAGCATGGGACACCTGGTAATGCTACCAGATATTTGTTTCCCTCAGTTGCAAACTCCCTGTTCCTCTTTGTAATGGTCACTGCAAAACCTCAAAGCAGTGCTGAGAACAGTTGGTGATTTTTGACTCTTTCTGCCTAGTGAGTATTTATTAGTTTGCGTAAGAGAAACACGTTTGGCATAAAAGGCCTATGTAAGAAGACCTTAGACTGGACTTCTAACTAGTACTGTATGCAAAATGTGTAACTAAAGAAACCACTTTGATGTCAGATACTATTTGGATACTGAAGCATGCTATAATTTGAAATGCATACTAAATATTTTTTCTCAAATTCTACCAAGCAAATATTTGTGTTGTGTCCAGCACTGGATGTGGATACACCAGGTGGAAATAGCATATTTTTAGGAGAATGTTTTCTTATTTGTCATGACTCTTACAGTATTTTTTAAGTCTAAGGGAGCAGACAAATCCTATTGAAAGTGTTTGTGCCTGAACCAAGCAAGAATAAATCACACACATGTAGCTCTAGATTGACTATGCACTATTTGACTCACTGGAAAGCTTTGCATCAACTTTGATGGAGCATATTCCATAAAGTGCATTGCTTGAATGGTTGTCAGCTTTTTCATGGCAATTCGATGTCAGCCATTATCAACTGTATTGCCAAAAATGGACTTTAATATCACTGTAATGAAGGTGGGAAAAATATTAACGTATCATAGTAATTAATGCTTGGCATCATTTATCTGTAGACAAGAGCTGAATAGTTTATCTGTGGAAACAGTTTTGATCTACACTTTTCTAGCGTCATCACCTATCACTTGTCCTTTGCTGACAGACTCCTGTGGTTTCATCTGGGGTTTGTCAATGGTGGGAATTTTGTCCAAGAGTTTGAGTGTGAAGCAGATGACACAGTTCTCACAGGTGAATTTTAGAACTCATGTTTGTTGGAGGAATTATTTTAAATAGGGACCATTTGGATTATCTTCATGAGATCTTTCTTGTTATGGAAACCTGATGTAGCTGATATAGTTTCCAGCATCTAATGTTATATTTGTCATTTCAGAGCTAAAAGTTTCTGAAAGGACTCTCTGAAACTTAGCTTGGCTTCAGATTTCATATCATTTGATGTTTCATGTCTAAAAATTTAGCCTTTTCGCTTCAGCAATTACAGGCACTCTGCTGTCATCTTGGATATTGTTGTCTGCACCTGACATAGGAACAAGATTTCAGTACCTAAAAGATTATTTCTAGAGTTACTTCATATTCACTTCAGAGTAACTGAGAAGGAATTTTGTTTGTGAACCTTAACATTAGGGGAAGAAAAAGGACCAACTGTCCAATCAGAAACTGCAGAATCCATTCAGACGCATATTCACAACTTATCTATATACAGTCATTATCATCACATCATTTTAATTAATCACAGTTTTAAGAAATTTGTTTGTACAATGACCCTATAATTAAGGATTTTTTTTCATGTAAACCTAAAATTAAATTGAGTCTTAGAGCAGACAGGTCACTGTTCAGTGGAGACACCAAAATCTCCAATTTGTACTGAATTCAGAAAGCTCTTGAGCAAGACCATGCACTAAGTCTGTAGAGGGGTAGATAAATTCCAGTTCCAACTCCTGCAGTGTCCATATTCACGTGCCTCTAGAGAATGGGATATTTCTGAATACTGTTTCAAATGTACATGCAAATTGAAATGAATTTGAATCAGCTTTCACAATCTGAAATTCTTAAATTGAATGGTTCATGAACGTATTCATCTAGATCTTAGAAATTGCTCATAAAATTAAGGTTATTGAATAATCTTATATCATCTTTGACCTTTGGAGATAATGAGGTTGTGGCAATTCTTAACCATTTCAAGGACACATCAGAATTTACATTTATTCTGAGTCTTTTCAACTCATGGCCGCTTTCTGTGGGACCAATGCAAGGTCAAGGTGACCAATGCAAACTTAGCAGCAGAGTATTTTGATCAGCTGATCTTGTTTCCTTGTATTTTTTTCCCCCCTTACTTTTCTTCATGCTATTTCTCTTGTGATGCTTGTGGCCAGTAAGTACTGTCCTGACATCTTGTCATTTTCAGCACAACCGCTTTTGGTTTTCTGGACATTTTTGTTTAACTCTGTACTACTCTCCTGTGCCTGTAAATTGATACATCGTAAATGAATCAGGCTGTGATGTGAGCATGAATTTAAGATTTAAGTTGAATTTAGAGTCAATGTCATTGCAAATGATAAAGGAAAGAACCTGTAATCATATTCTGAATATAGATTCTTAAAGCATCAGTAAATGCTAATAAATAAACCAAAGACAGTTTCTGTTGTATGCCTTTGTTATTGATATATATACCCAAAATTCTAAAATATTTATAGAATGAAATGGGAAAATGTATTTGCTACTCATCTTTCATCAGGAAGAAACTATCAGTAAAAGAAAACACGAAGAAATTAAGAAAGTGCATAAAAATAAAATAGCTTGGAGAAATTTTGTCCCTGCTAGACAATTCATCAGGCAGACTGAGCAGAGTTTTGTCCCAGGTTTGAATCACTCAAAATTTACCTGTTTAATGGGAGGGAATTTCTCAGTGTGTGCCTGAACTGCTCATGTTCATATAGAAGAGAATCAGAGCAGAATGGGGAGGGTTACAAAGCTTTGTGCTGGGGTGGGTGTGCCCCAGGGGGCTGTGCCAGCCAGGCACACTGCAGCACCACTGCTCACTCCGGCCCTAGGCTGGGAGTTCAGGAGAACTTCTTCCTGAAGTCGGCTTTTCTTCCTGCCCCACGAGCAGATTCAACTGGTGATTTCTATCCTAATCTAGAGAAACCTGCCCCTCATCCTCCTGATTGAGCTGTGTGATCAGCACTGAGGCACTGCCCTGTGGGACACTCCTTCAGTTTAAAGGGTGGAGATGGTTCAGAGCTCAGCTCCTGCTGCTCACCAAAGCTGCCTCACATCATTGCAAACCTCCTGTCGGGGCAGAAAGGATGAAATAGGCTGGAAGCAGGAAGGTGGCTTGGCATTGTGTCAGGGCAGGAGGGCAAGGGGAATGTTGTGATGAATGGACGGGAAAAGGATGTTTCTGTGTGAAATGCAGTGACTGCACCACAGTTAATACCGGGAAAGGGTTGCAGTAGTTTGAAGACCATGTGTTGCTTCTGAAGTCTTTGAAATTGATTATGTGATACAGCCAGGAGGCAGCTTGGTGTCTTTTTCATGGCAAGGCCCATGAGAAGGGAATTGGTCTCTTGCCGAACCTAAATCAAAGTCGTAGAAAGAATTAGTCTGGAAGGTGGCACACATAGTGTGGGACTTGGTTGTTTCTAATTGGCAGAAACAGATCTTTTATCATTCTGTGATTCCTTCTAGTAATCTGTTGATATAAAGCAAGTGCAAAAATAAAAATTCATTCTGGAATATGGGTACCTTGGGTTAAATGTAATGATTTTCTTCTGAAGCAAATGATAAAACAGGTTAATGTCTAGCATGGAAATGCAATTCCCATATTTTCTTTGAGGCGTTTCACTCATTGACTCTGTCAATTGAGGGGAAAGATGAAGAAGGTGCACACGGTATGTGCTACATATTCATATCCTGGAATCCGGTGTGTCCAGCCAAGTGGGCGAGGCAATGTATTAAAAGCAGCACTCAAACACTTTAGAGAGAAGTTCAATGCTGAAATAAGGCATCAATGACTCTGGGGAGATTGAGCAGAAATCACCAGCTGAACCAAGCACATATTATCTAAGCAGATTGTCTGTGATAAGACACCACAGCGTTGACACAGCAAGCTCTGGTTTTGTGTCTTTCACTGAGAAAAAGAGCTAAATTTTTCTACTGCTCCTCATAGGTTATTATTTCTCAATAGACCATGGAGGAGCTATTTGATTTCTAGCAATTTGTTCCTTCATGGGATGTAGATAGAAACCGAAATTCTAATAACATGGACCGTGTTATCACCACGGTAATGGAATGTCTTGTCTCAACTTGTGAGTTTTTGTTTATCATTAAGAATTTCATTGCTATACAGGGAACAGCAGGTGAATTTGCCTGTATAGCTAAAGAGAAAACGAGGGCTGCTTTTTACATAATCCACTACAGATGTTATCTGGAATTTACTTCAGAATACATTAATATGGCTTCTTTAAGCAGTCTTATAATTGGCAATATGTTTCAAATGACTCGTTTGTTTAACTTGGGCAAGAGAGGAAAAGCAATTGCACTATTTGTGGATGATGCTTTGTAAATTCAGTCTGCAGTCAAACTTTGCATGCCCATAACTTTCAGAATAAATGAATTTAAAAGTGCAGCCCATCACTTTTCTGTGAAGGGTGATCTGAGGCAGTTCAGGAAGATCACTGCACTGAATGCAGCAAGGCTTGAGATCAAGAGAGAAGGATAGAGGGAGTAAGACAGAGATGGCTTCTGTTTCAGATTTCAGGGAAATCTTGTTTTTTGCCAGGCCCTTTTGGAAAAACGATACATGCAGGAGCTGATGGGTGGCTTTGGGTGTGATGAGCCAAGCTGTCTTCAAGATGGACACAGTTTGTTACAAATGGGAGAGGGTGATAAAGCCACGATGAATCTGAGATGAATGACACAAGGCACCCCTGTGATGACCCCAGACACCCTGTACTGCACACTGTGGAACCCCACCTGGTAATTCATGCTAAAATTAGTGTCTCATCCAGAAAGATGCTCAGTGTTGAGTGAAAAACGTCAATAAATTGTGGAAGTGCTTCAGCAGGTAGGGTAAGGGTTGCACAGCAGAAGAAGGCAGAACTGACCTAAAATGAACTGTTGTGTTTAGGAACCAAAATAATTCTGAACAGGAAGACTGAATGAAAAATCCCCAAACAACAAAAACAAAACCAAATTTAGCCATGAATATTATTTTTTTTAAACCCCTGTGTTTACTATCAGTATCCTGTGTGTCTGAATTTGATGTGTTAAGTCCTAAGAGACGAAATTCTGAGACAGTAATTGTTAGTAGTGGGGTATGGCCAACAGAATTAAGCTCTGCTCCTGGGAGAATCTGCAGTTTAAAGAAGGAACTAACACAAATGGTGTAAGAAGGAAGTAGTGATCATATTTGTGAAGGATAATCTTTCAAAAAATATCCATGAAATTATAAAATTAATCATTAACTCTCCAGTGACAGTTGATAATAGCATTACCTTCATTGGACAGATTATGAAGATCGGCAAAAAGGAGATTTAATAAATATTATACAATTTCTAGCAGGTTAAAGGCTGCATGAAAATCTTTTAATTATTAGAAATAATCTAGGCAAGCAACACCTCCTCCTCCCCATTTCTAGCACCGCTCCTGTGCCTACACAGTCCTATTCTTTTCTAGCCATTATGGACGTATTAGGTAAAGGTACACTTCAGAAATAGGAAGCTATATTTAAGGAATCGTGTCTCATTTCCCAGCTCTCTGTAGGTTTTCAAAGACAGCATTGCTTATATTTAGTAGCAGTTTTACTGAGAGAAGAGAAATACTTCTTTGAAGATAGGTTGCTTTTTCAAAATGTTTTTCAAAATAATTTTCAGTCTTCAAATAATGCAAAACCATGCTAAGAATCCATAGCCGTGCCCTTGGATGGCTGGAAGGGGCCAAAGGCTAAGACAGGTCAAGGAGTGAGTTTGTTAATAAGTTTGCTTTTGTATTTAAAGTGGAGATGACCTGATTGAAGTGATTGCACCAATTCCTTTGCTGGTATGAATTTGTGCTGTTGTACTGAGCATTAAGAGGCTACTGGTATCTGTGTACAGGCTGGCAGTTCTTCTCTAGGGACACCCCCAAGGGAGGCAGCCCAAATATTATATAAGCTGCCTGTGTCTCTCCCACAGCAAGAACTGCAGGCAGAAAGCAGGAGATGATGGTCTAATTATTTGTCTCTGAGTTGAATCATGTGTGACACCAGTATGAACTAACAAGAGGGTCCATCTGGTTCCCATAACTGAGTACTGGCTGTTGGCAGCACAGACCTTGGAGTGCTGCACCAAAAACGAGGAAGAAGGGTGATGGAGATGCTCAGGGACTGGAGGACTTGGATTCACAATGGGCTGAGGGCCCAAAGATGAAGTGGAAAGGAAATCAAGTTAAAATGCTAAGGGATCTGTGCAGCTGGTGGAGACACAGGCACAAGCTCATTGCTGTTTGTTTTTGATTGCATAGAAACAGCACAGTGATTTGGAACTGTGGACAGATCTGCTTTTAAGAAAAACATAGAAATCCATTTTCCAGTTGTTATTTGGGGTTTTATTTCATGTTGCTGAATTTATTTATTTCTTAGCTTGAGCAGTCCACCAAAGGCCATTTTACAAATACTATTTTAAGAAGTTCTCTCTGAGAATTGCCTATTACAATGTTTTGCCTTTCACTTATAAAAAATGAGGAAGGAAAGGACTTGGAGCACTCAGAATTCCTTATATAATCAATAATGAGCCTTTGGATATACAGTGAATGTATTTATACAGCAAGCCTGCAATAGATATACACATCCCACCATGGACAAAATATTCTATCTGTGACACACACATATTTGAAGTCTACACCTAAACTGTACTTAAGATTTCATTAACACAAGGCAAGCAGTATTAATATAAAATAGTATTATATTCCAGGGATGAAAGTAATAAAATTAACTCACAACATTATAACTTGGGATTGTAGTTCCTTCCTGAGGCTGCCAATGAAGTGATCCATCTTCTTTTTATTGCTGCAGGATAGAAACATTATCAGCTTTACATAGAATAGTTCACATCTAGTGTGGAGGAATGCACAAGTCCTGAATTCTGATCATGTGAGAAAGTGATGATACTGGCATTCAGGAATATTCTCTGGAGTGGGTTTTTGTTACAGGCTGATTTCCATGTTGCAGTATTTAATCATTTATAGTATATGATTTCTTACACCACTGTTTCTTTCTTTTTAAGCTATGAAAGATAATTGTATCTCAAAGAAGGGACTTATCTCTCTTTATCTAGTCAAGCAAAATTATAATATGGATTTCTGATGATTGGTTTCAGGCAATAGATTATTTTAAATCCTAAGCAGAGAAAGAGATTTTAATTTCATTGCAAGAGCAGTCAGGATATATTAGTTGGGAGGAGAAAACCTCAATAAATGACTTTATTTTTTTCCAAGGGTAATTATCTTTGAGAATATCCAGGATAAGCAAGGACTTATTGACTGAGCAGAATGTTATTGCTCTGGGTTTTTGGCTTTTTTTCTTAGCTTTTTTTGTATAAAAATATTTCTAAATTGGGTATCTGTGAACATTTTTAAGACATCTATGCCTGTTAGCAGAGTAATAATTTAAACTGTCTAACTCTGCCCTAAAATTGCCCCTGAAACAGCTCCAGCTTTCATGGGATAAAATCTCAGGCAGCCCCCTCTCTGCTGCCTGGCTGGGGGAAGATGTGCAAGCTGACAGCAAGCGCCCACCACTGCACCCTGCAACACCTCAGCACTCCACAAACCCCCCACGGAACAGAAGAGTGGCAGAGAATCCTAAAATGACAGCATGGACAGTTGTCTGGGTGCCATAGAAACTGCCACTGCAAGGAAGAGCTTTCCCTTCCTTGACTTAGCCATTCAAATACTGAGAAGACAGAGATTTTATGGAGAATAATAAAGGTGCCTGTGTGTTTTGTCTGAGTCAGGTGATTGTCCATTTGCTGCAGTTTTCATTTGCTTCCTGTATGGGATCAGGTTTGTGCAACTAACTGTAATGTCCAAAACTTGTGTCTCTCTTCTCTCTTTTGTGTGATGGAATTTCGTATCAGAACCTTTCACAGTGTGTTCCTTCCCAGTGCTGGCCTGCAGGCAACGAGATGCTTTGACCTGCATTTCCAGGCTTTCCAGTCCTGAGAGGCAATGAGAGCTGCCTTACTGCAAGCCTGCAGTGCCCATGAGCTCTGTGCCCTCCTCCTCTCTGCTGGCCGTGGTGGTTTTTGCATGAGCAGGGGCAGGGAGCTCTCAGGATGTGACACCAGCCCTGGGTCCTGGCCCAGGGAGTGCCTTCAGCAGGAAGGTCTGTGTGCAGTGGGACAACCAGCAAAACCCCTCAGCAACCTGGGACCTGCATCCCTCAGCAGATGTCTCTCAGGGTGGGTGCAGGGAAGGCAGGAATGCCTCCAGGCTGCCGAAACAGTTGTTGTGTGCAGTGAGTGTGTTTATTATAGGAAGGATTCCCAGGCCACACAGCTGTCCACAGTGTGCTCCCACACCTACTCTGAGAAGGACATGTTAGAATCCAGGACACGCTTCAACATGACAAATAGCTTCCCAAAAAGAAACCACAGGGTTTTGCTGCAGGTCAGCAAGCTCATGCTCGGGTGGGGAAATCTTTAATTTGCTCTAGAATTGCCATATAAATGACAGTCTTGTTGTACTTCGCCTTGCCTTTGCCTGATTTCCCCGGGCTATTTGAATTAACCTACTCTGTGTTGGATGAGAGGTCACCAAGGAATGCTTTTTGCTGCAGTTGGTGGCTTTCCAGCTAAAAGCCTCCAGTAGAGGAGTTAATATGCAGTTGCTATATCAGGATGGTGGGGGGAGATGGACTGATCAACTCGTGAAACATCTCAGATCTTGTTCTTTCAACGACTTGTTGTAATTTCCACAATGTGCAGAATTTTTTAAACTGAATATCCTAAGATAATTTTGAAAGGAAAGTTCTGCCTTTCTAGATTTCCTCCCACATTTCATTTCAATAAGTTATTCTTCACCTTTTGTTCTAGGCTGCTGTGCTCTGTTAAATGCTACTTCAGAAATGACTGCCTTTTACTGATGAGTGAAATAATTTCTGTGCAAAGTCTGGAAATTATTTTCAGTCAGGGAGGTATTTTAAGCTGCTTTGAAGTGAGAAGTGCAGGATAAGGGGGGATAGGCAGTGTGTGGGACTATAAAGCATGTATTATGAGTTCTTTATTGGCTTCTGATATTTTGTGCTTCATGGGGTATTGAGAATGTCACTTATTTTCTTATTATTGCCTGTTTTTTCCGAAAAGATGTCACATTATTTTGCCACAAAACCTGGAAGAGGTTGAATGGAACAAATACAGTCATGGAATCACAAACCTATGATTTATTAGCTCAGTGGGACCAGCATGGGCTGTTCCCGGTGTGATCTTCCTTTGAACACACATCTCCTCAGATAAATCTAACAGGTTAAATTGGAGTAATGAGCAGACTATATTAACATCCCTCTCAGACACCAAGATGTCTCGGACACGTGGAAGTGAAAAGCACGCTGCTGTTCATGGTGGTCAGGCAGTTACACGTCTTTGACTGAGCCAAACATCTGATTCCCCAAGAGATAAGGGTTCCTTTCCCTTCCTTTCCCTTATTAATCAGACTCTGGGCCTTGCTCTGGTGTATGATTGATTTTGGTTGCTCCCCTGTGTGACATTCCCGTGGCTGTGAAGGGATGTGGGTGCCTCTGCCCAGGAGAGAGTTGGCTGCCCTGCAGGTCAGAGCTGTCCTGACACCAGCCTTCCTGCCGGTTTGGGAACGAGGGCTGCCGGGCTGGGAACGAGGGCTGCCGGGCTGGGAAGGAGGGCTGCCGGGTTGGGAACGAGGGCTGCCAGACTGGGNCCCCTGTGTGACATTCCCGTGGCTGTGAAGGGATGTGGGTGCCTCTGCCCAGGAGAGAGTTGGCTGCCCTGCAGGTCAGAGCTGTCCTGACACCAGCCTTCCTGCCGGGTTGGGAACGAGGGCTGCCGGGCTGGGAACGAGGGCTGCCGGGTTGGGAACGAGGGCTGCCAGGCTGGGAATGAGGGCTGCCGGGTTGGGAACGAGGGCTGCCGGGTTGGGAACGAGGGCTGCCAGCTGTTTTCCTCTGCTGGTTACAAGCCCGTGTAGTTTCAGGGCTTACATAAAGAGTGACAGAAACAGTGATTTCCTAGCATTGCTGGTTTCTGCTGTGTCTGCTTTGTGACAATGCTGCCTCGAGGACTGCTGCCGGGGGAGTGAGGGCAGGGAGAGCCACAATCTGTGAGAAGTCACCGGGGGCTCGGCAGGTCTCACGCAGCGGTGGCACAGGTCTGTGTGCTCTGGGCTTGGGAACTGCTCTCTGAGCTCCAGTGCCTGATTCAGGCTGGCCGTGGTTTTCAGAGATGGCAATCATGACCCAGGGATTTATACATCCGTGCTCGTGGAAAGTGATTTTGCAGTGTGTTTCACTTGCAGCTCTGATGTTATTAACTCTAATGCTGAGTTAAACACAATGCAGTTCACATGTTTCTGTAAAACCTACACTGTACTTGCTCTGATCATGGTATTTCCTTATCTGGTCCAGACACATGCTGAAAGAAATGCACAAAATTGGTCCCCTTGATAAACAGGTGTTCACAAAATCTTAATAAAATTAAAATGGAATCTCAATTTCTCCTTAATGCTCCTGTAACCTGAGTGCCTTTAATCACCTGTACTGTTTACTGCCAGTTCAGTTATCAGGTGTAATAAGTGAGCCTAATGCTTTATTGTTTGTTACTGGCCTACTTTCAAAATGCCTTACACATGCAAGTTGTATACTACTTAAATAAGAAATGCTGCATGGAGCCATCACCACTCTTATCTAGGGGAAGGAAACGCCATTCTCGTTATTTAACCTACCAGCCTGTACCCCCCAGGTACAATTCTTAGAGTTAAAGCCAATAGTGATCCAGTTTGTAGATTGCTGTTTCTCGTTAGCTCTGCAAATATGTCGCAATGCTGGGTCTCCAGTCTTGCTCAAGGTAGTCTTACTGCTAGTGCCAGTCTTAGCCAGAATGCATATAAAAAAAAATTGGAGAGTTGAATGGTGTGTCAGTGTCGTTTTTACAGTACAGTGGACCAGAAGAATAACAGTCAGGCCTTTCTTTTTTTCTTTTTCTCCTGGATTTTTTTTCCCTTTGAGCATTGTTGCATATTTCTGTTGAAACAGAGAAAACTTCTGTTTGATTCTGCTGCAAATATCTTGCATCTTTTCTTACTCTCCTGTCATTTCTGTGTCTGTTTGGTTTTGGGCCCTTGATTCTGTGTTTTAAGGTTTGACAACTTCTAACCAGGCAGCATGTTGTAATAGGCTGTAGAAAGAGCCTTTTTGATTCATGTGTATCAAAGTGCATGACTAAAACCTCACTATATATTTTGCTGGTGTCTGGTATTAAACTTCTTTATGCTTTAGTCACACATTAAGAAGTGATGCATTTATTTTCATAACTGAATTCAGCGTTCTGGCTCTGCGCTTTGTAGAAGGGAAGATAACGGAAGAAAGCAAACATTTCTATTGACTGGCTGTGATGTGTGATCTGCCAGTCAGAAGAATTTAGAGTTTTTTGTTTAGAAGAGGAATGTTCAGAGGGAGAGAAAGAGAACTGCTGAAAGCAAAAATTGCAGCTATTTGCTACTCATTTCAAATCTTTGTCCTGCCTGGTATGAAGCTTAGGGAGAAGATCTTTTGCTCTGCATGCATTAAGTTGATTTAATGTGTGGATACATTATATCCTTTTCCAAGTTGTAAGCATCTTAACATATTTTTAGGGGTTTTATTTTGGTAGAACTCTTGGATGGGTATCTATTTCCCTGGGTTGTATTATTTCTTGCCTTTCATATTTTTTATTGCTACTGTATCACCAAACTTTTGGGCAGTGAAAATATAGTAACAGTGGAAACTATTCCCTTCATCCAGAGCTCTTGTAGAAGTGTAGACACAGTATTTTTTTCTGTTTTCAAGTCAATGAATCATCATTAGTAGCTGACGTGTTGATTAATATCTGCTGTAAACCTTCTAAACACAGTTTTTGTTTCAGTGTGTAATTTGCTTGAAAGGAGTTCCAGGAGGTTCTGAACCAATGTGCAAAGCTGAAGGGATGGGACAGTGCCCTTTACTCAATTTGCCAGATTTTCTGGACATTCTCTAGAATTATCTCCTTGCATTTTAAAGCTTTTTTAGCTAAACCTCCTCAGACTCTTCTAGAGAATAACTCTGACTTTTGAGGAGCAAATGGTGGCTCAGGAGCATCCCAGGTTTGGGGTCAGATGGAATAGTTTCTGTAGCAGTGGTTACTACTGTTGGATACACAAAAAAGTGCCAGCAGGGAAACCAGAGACATGTGAATTACCATGGAGATGAACACAAACTCGGTAGAGGCACTTTCAGCAGAACTGTCTCCTTGGCAAATTCATCAAAATGAAAACTTTTTGTGGAAACATATCAGTCAACAGGAGGAAGATCTTGGAACAGATGCTAGCTTAGAGCCCAGGATATTCAAACTGAGCCATGAGGGAACCAGATTCATGTCTTTACCCTGAATAACATCTCCAAACCCTGCTCTTTTTGTCTTTGGCTTCCTTTTCCTCTAAGTAAAAAATGTTGAAACCTTTTGAAATCTTTACATTTTGGGTGGAGTTCTTGTTTCCTGATCCAGCTCATCATCTTGGGAACAGTTATAGAAAAACCTCATTTTGCCAGTCTTTAGGTAAAGGAAGCAAGCCATGTTTTGCCATGTAACAGCAGGTAAATAATTTAATGCAGTTTCTTTGATTTGCATTATTGCTACCTATAATTGTTTTGGTCAGGCTTTCATGGGGGTGGCTGAAAAATCAAATTCTGTCTACTTAGAGGTTTTACCAATATTGCTTCCCTCTGAGGCAGAGCCCAGGAAATTGTATTAAACACAAGCAGCAGAGTACCAAGGTTCCTTCTGGGAGTGAATATGAAACTTAGGAGTGGAGGAAGCTGTAGATTTATCTTTGTTGCATAGCTCAGATGAAAGAAAACAGATGAGATGGGGAGGGAGTTGTTTTGGAGAAAAAAGTCTCGAAGACTGAGAAGAAAAGCTAAACCCCATGGTCTGGGATAATCCTCAAAAAGTTTCCAGTCTTTTGGGTGAGTAGTTGAACTGATTTTTCAGAGGCTTTTCAGATTCAACTCAAACTATTGAAATGTCAGAGGAAGAGAAGGAAATTTGCTTTCACCTAGAAGGATAACTTTGAAAAGTAGTAGAAAGCTCTTGCATTCATCCATCCTCAGACAGCAGCGGGCTGAGCAATCCTGACAGGAATGAACGTGGTAAGGAGGTGCTGCAGAAATCCAGGGGCAAAAATATTTACAGTTTTGTGGAGCTGAAAAAGCCTGCAGCCTTGGAGAGCTCTGAGTGTCCCATCATCAAGTCCTTTTACAGCTCCCAGGAGTGCAGGGCTGCAGGAGTTCTGTCCTCTTGCTGTATTCCAGGAAGGAACAGGCTGTGAAAAAGAAGAAAAACGCCCTGTGGCAGCTGATAACTTGCATTTAATCTGGGATACAGCAGTGAAACAACAGTGCTGGATCCCAGATACAGACCCTTTTGTGATGGCAAATGGCTTTTCTGTGTCCTTCCTGAGAGGTGATGTCTTCATGGAAGAAGTGGGCAGACATCCTGTCAAGGGAGCCAGGGAAGTGGAGCTCAAGACAAAGGCAGAAGGAACTAAACACCAGCATTGTATTCTTTGGCCTTGACTGCTTATTGAGTATAGGCAGCGTAGAGAGAGGAGATATTAACTAAAAATTGAACCTCCTAAGAAAATTCCTTCAATTTGTTCAGCTACATTACTGCACTGTTGGCTTGTTCCATAGAATGCTAAAGAGGAGAAGGTCAGGTGAATGAAAGCAAGCCTCTCCTCTTCTGAACACTTGTCAATTAAATATTTCATTTCAAGAAAGCTGAATGCTTCCCCTAGGAAGAAAATCTCTATTTTCATACCTTTTAAACCTGGGTTTTGACTGTCACTTTGGAAGTGGCATTTTTCAGTAAAATATGAATAAATAATGGAAAAAAATTGGTAACTTTTTGTCCCATCCTTCTTCACATCCAGACATACAAAACCAGAAATACTTCAGTTTGAAACCAAACAAATATTTTTAGTTTAAAGCCAAATAATGCCTTTCTTTTTTTTTTTTTTTTTTCAAATGAACATTATGGAAAATATTGCTGTATTTTCAACCTTTTCCATGTTTTGTTTTCTTTATTTTCCTTTATTTTCTTTTCCTTTCCTTTTTTTTTAAAGATGAACTGCCATATAAAATAAATCACAGTTCAATCAACTCTCATACCAGGTGGTATGGGAGACATTTTATTGTCAAGTAAGTCTGTGCTCACTAAGCTCTTTGGAAATAGGCATTGACATTCTCATTGGACTGCGTTACTTCTGATGTGCAGCACTGTTTGAAATAAATAATCCCAGATAACTGATAGGCAGAATTCATCGTGGAAATAAACAAGAAGTTATTAGATAAAACATCCAAATTTGATGTGAGGTTTATTTCTTCTCTTTGTGGAAGAAGAATTGAGCTCTGTTGGTTGCAGTGGGTTTCTTAATAGCAAAAAACCCACCCTGGCTTCGTATGAGTTTGCTTTGGAGGTGGAGTTTGTGTGTGGATCCCTCGTGTCCTGGAAAGGCTGCTGCTCATGGCTCAGCATGTGATGCAACGGGGGCTCTCTCCTCCACGCAGCCTTGTGCTTTGGCAATGTTTGTAGAAATTCAGTGCCTTGAGACTTCTGCCATGGTGACTCAAACAACTGGTTTCGTATCAAGGGAAGCACACAACTTGTTTAAAACAACAGGCAGCTACCTCCAAATTGAGGAATATTGATTTTGGAAAGTGGTAAACATGCTGAATAACGTGGGAGGTGAAAACTGTGCAGTTAAAAGGAAAAGAGCTCTGGGGCTGACCACCTCCAGGCAGGAATCTAAGTCACTGTATTACTTTTAACCATTGTTTAAACAACCCTCTTTCTTCCTCTCTGCAAGCTCCCCAGGAAGACTAGTTTCCAGCTTTGACACTTATTGTTAGATGCATTAAATTAAGCAGTGTAAATCCACCCCTGAGAGTTTACCATTTGTCAGGCTTTGTGCAGCAGGTGGAATTTCACTGGGCAGAACTGATGCCAGTTTTTCTGCCAGGACCATTTTGAAATGTGTGCCTTTTCGGTCAGCAGTTTTCCTATTTTCCCCTTGGCGAGGCATATGTCTCACTAAAGAGCCTGTTTGGTGGCTGTTGGTTTAGACAGTTCTTTGCTTTTAGGTTTGGTTTTTTTAATATACGTATCTGTCCTTTTTCAAAAAGCCACAGAAATTCTGGGCTAAAGTCTGCGCTTTGCTTCCTTGGCATGCCCATCTAGGAAGAGATGAGCCTTTCTGGGAGGTGAGCATTGCAGAAGATGTGATCTAAACACTGTCAGGACTGCAGTGTATTTCTCTGGCTGCTCTGTGCCTAGAGAAGCCTACAGCAGTATCTCTATGTCCATGTGTGCATATGTTTGAGTGAGTGGTAGGAGGAAAAAATTCCCTAAGAGTGCTCACATCCCTTCCCCTGGAGAGGGATGATGGCAGATGTTCCTTATTTGTCCTACTGGAAGGGCTGAGCTAACTGTGGGCACAGAATCTTCTCATTGCCATGGTAATGAATGTCTTCTAGAAAATTTGATTTCTATCATAGAGTTGGAGAGTGTCTTTTATTTAGATTTCCTGGAAAGGCTTTACTAAGCAGATTATTTTGACACTTGCTTTTGCTGCTGTCTGCGCTACCATATCAAAGAACCGCTCACCACTCTGTCCCCGGGGAAACAGCAGCACCTTTCATGGCCATGCAGAGTTTGTATTAATTGTTTGCAATGGCTGGTGTTCTAACTTAATTTCAGGGCCACTTTCTTCAGGATAACGTATTACTGAAGAAGTGCTGAATAATTTACAAGATTCACATCTAATTAATGTGAGGAAGCACTGGGAATGTAAACCCATGGTACTTGCTATTCTTTTGTGTTTCATATTAGTCTGACAAGCACTTGCAGAGCTTCCTCTGCAAACCTCTCTCCTGTTCAATGTTGAAAAGATAATCTAAACAACATTCCTCAACTTCACTTGTATTTTTCCATGGAAAAAAGACCAGTTAAAATTATGAAAATTTCAAGCTATTATTAACTGAAGATGGTTTAGATTTTTTTTTTTAATTTTACTTTTGTGGTGTTTCTCACAGCTCAGATTATGAATGATATTACAGTTTTCATTAGTATCAGTTTGGAAATATCTCCAGCTATTCACTTAATGATCACACAGAGCAATGTCAGGGGCCAGTGTTACCTCTTACAGCATATGAAATAAAGTAATTCCTTTTTTTCCCATTCTCAGTGCTGCCTGTTTTGGTAAATCTGTCTGGATCCAAGGTGTAAAAATGACCATTTGGCATCAGATTGAGATCAAAAGTCACTTTTTTCTTTTGCTACAGTTTCCTTTAAGTGACTTGGATGAATCATTTAATCTTGGTGGGTTAACTCTCAATTTGCAGATAACATTGTATGATTTATCTTTTATGTTTTTTAGCTAAAATAATTGTCAACTAGTGACTGTCTCAAATATTTTTAGAAAGTTGAACCCCGTGGAAGTGCAATCTGCCTCTTTTTTGTCATTATCATTGACTTCAAAGCTCCTCTTCTTTCACCTGTGTATACTCACACATCACTGGGATACAATATGTGCTGAAATGTACAATGTACTGTAAAATGTACCTGAAATATGGGTGCACTGGGTCAGGCTTTGATGAAAGGTGGCTCAGTAACAGTGGAATTGCTCTTCCCTTGCTCACTTCTCATGGCAGAGCCAGAAATGACAGATTTTTGTTCTGATTGCTGTCTTGTAGTTTAATAATGGAGGAAGATAATAAAGGAGTAAAAAATTAAAAAAACCCCCCACATGGCACTGTAATTGCTGTCATTCAGAGTACGGTGGGGAATTCAAAAGTAATGTTGGTGCTATATAAATAATTGATGTTGTAATCATCAGGCCAGTTGTCCTTTCATGAAGCAGTGGTTCAGGGTACATTGTCACTTCATGTCTTTGTGAACACAGGTTTGTACAAGAGGTGTCAAGAGACACAGAATCGCTCTGTGTGTTTGGATGGAGTTGTGAAGTACCACTGGAGTGACAGCTGGCACAAAGATATTTCGTAGCGGGTGACAAAGAAATACTCCAGTATTGTTCAGCTTACAGGGGTGGTAGAGAATGAAGTGTTGCTTAAGAGGAATAAGAGCAAAAGTCTCTGCAACACTGCAGTGATCCTCATGCACATCATCTGTCTGAAATTCAGATGAAGATCACAGTGATCAATGGGACAGTAAAAGATATATTGCCTTTCCACAGCTGCACTCCTGAGGGGGCCTTGGATAAGTAGCCTTTGCTTTAAATTCTGCCTTTAAAGGGCTGGAAACACATTTTGCTTTAATGGTACACCATTGAGAGCAGGAAAAATGTAGTAGTGGTAGTAGTTATGGCTCTAACTGTGCTCTGCTAAATTTGAGAATGATCCATAATCCTTGAGTACAGAGAGCTGTTGAAATTCTCAGTTATAAACTGCGCTGCATCCATGACACAAAACAATCAAAACCAGAAAACCCAAATAAAATACTCTGTGAGAAAGTGAGTGCTGGATTTTCTGACATAAACAAGTAACAGAAAACCTAGTTGTAGGAATACAAACAAACGGCAGCCTTAGTATTGGAATTACCCAAATTTTGCCAATTTCAAGTGCAGCTGTGCTATTTAGGTTCAGTTAGTTTAAAAGAAAAGAACCTCCTCAAAGACAGAGTTCTGCAAGCATTAGAGTGGTGTAATAAATAAATAAATAAACAAGCCCAGCCAGGGAGCACAGATGCCACTTAATGTGGCAGTGTATTAAAGTTTACAGTTCCTTCTTTTAGACTCTTCCCTGGGGTGCCATGTGTCAGCCTTCAGGAGAAGGAACTGCAAAGTCTGATTCTCTGACGTATTAGATGACATCTGTGCTTGCTGGCTTGGATTAGGGATACGGAATCAAAAAGGGGCTGATCTGCCTCAGCAGCACTAAGCTGACACGAGGTTATGCAGCTTTAGCTTGTTGGCTTTTTTATTTGGTTGTGTCAGGTGCTATGAGTCAGCACTGGGTGGCTTTTTTTGCTCAGGGATTGCCGCTTTCCTGGGCAGGGTAAGAGGTGTGAAATGGAAGAGGAAGAGCTCTGCATTTCTCATGTTCAGCTGGAGGAGAAATGCAGGGATAACTCACAGGTGGGGAAAGGTGGCAGCTTGTCAGGGCACCAGCTGCTTCATGGGAGGTTAGCTTGGGTATAAGGCTGAGAAAGCTCCCTCTTAAGAGATCCTGCTGCCCCAAGTCCCTCTGGATTGTTTTGTTTTCCAGTAGAATCTATATATTAATCAGGAGCCACTGTGCTTGTCCAGCCCTGCTGCCAGTCTGTCATCACGTGGGGTAGCCCTGGCACAGGAGCTGCTGATGGAACAAGCAGTCCAAAGGCTGCTGTCCTCTGCTGCAGGAAAAGGCATTTTTCATAGTAATTAATGTGCAAAAATCCTGGGGACATGAGCTTGCTTTGGGTTAGTACCACACTATTGCTTCATGTCCCACTCTCATTTGTAACTAAATCCGCCTTTATGTGTATGTTTATTTCAATAATTGTATGAAACATACACTGAGCTTCCTAAATAAGTGCATTCATATTCTTGGGTCCCTGATGGCTTTGACTTCTTGAACTTTCAGACAGGAGTAGGAGTACTGGGGGAGGAATTAAAATTATATCAGTTCTTCCATTTCAATTTATTTTAGTGTAAATAATTTCTCAGGCTAGCAAAAATAAGAGGAAAAAGTGTTATTTTTGTTATTTTTAAAAATTAGCTTCCGCCTGACATTGCTTTTTTCTCTTAAATCACTTAAAATCTCACCCAGATACAGAAAATAAAATTTCTAGCCATCATAAATAATGAAAGGGTATCCACTTTAGTAAAGCACTTTGGTTTTCATTATTTTTATTCCATTTTTTTTTTTTTTGTGTACCTCAACATAAAACTTTCTATAACTGAGATATTGGAAACTAACAGGGAGCAGCCTTACTCGGGGTACCAGGTGCACTGAGGCTGAATGAAGGCTGAATGACTGCTAAATCCAAGTGTAAGCTAAAGGAAGCTTTTTTTTGCTTTTCGTTTTGTTTTGGTGTGGTTTTTTTAGTTGATCACCTTCATGAGTAATGACTCATGGTATACCTTTGGCATATTGTTATAACAAGGAACAAGAAGCTGCCACTGCCTTACGGTCGTGGTGACAAATTACAGGAAGAGTCACTATTCTTCCATCACCAGGGACTTTAAGAGGGAAAATAGCATCACCTCAAGGTTTGAGTGTAACATTTTAGGTTTTGCTCTAGATCTTCTAACCAGCAACTTCCCAGCCTTTGTGATAGCTACTGCTCTGTGAGAAGCTTTAACAGCCTTTTATAACAAAAAATTGTGTTTCTTTTGGCCTAATTTTTTTTTGAGAAATCTGACAGTAATTGTATCCTAGTCTCATGTACCTCTGGAATCCATTTATTGGATTAGTGTGTTAAATTAAGCAGATTAAGAAAATACCTTAAATTAACCTGCACCTAACTCAACATAAAGAAATAGCCAAGCTGAGAGACCCTTGTCAGATAGAATAGTCCCAAACCTGTTCAGTCATTCTGGTTTAATGGCTCTTTCTCTGTGCCTGCTTTACAGTCCAGCAAACTGCTTATGAGCTGGTTCAATCATTACAAAAAACTGGTATCTCTGCTTTTGAAATACGTTACTAAAGTTTGAGATTTGGGGACAAATGCAAACTGATGTTTTTGTCAACCGGACACAGGAGAAGCAAGCTGCCAGACATCCATATTTTTGGCTGAGAGTATTCCGCTGACGTGGTAGCTATCAAAATACAATCTGGTGCCCATCCTGACAGATACATAGCATTTGTGTGACATAGGGAAATGTCAGCTTGGGGTTCACAGCCAAAACACATTTAGCTCACAGGAGCAGAAAGCTTAGTGCTTTAACCCTTTGTTCTTCAGCTAGAAATACACCGGGCTGAGAGGAGAATGAGTTACAGGGAAAGACAAACACAGAGAGATATTGCTGTCACTGAAATTAGTGTGACCATGTCTGCACCCTGCTCTGCAGGGCTCTTCAGCTAAAGGAAGCAGAGAACCTGCTCCTGCTGCTTTGCAAGACTGGATACATCATCATAGGCTTAACATTCAGCTGATGGAAATGGAAATGGATCATGGGGAAAGAGAGTTTTGATGTAGCCAATGTGTTGGTGGGCACTAGGGGACTGACAGAACACGAGCCAGAAAAAGTCTCATATTTATTTACATAAGAAAATAAACCAAGGGACTTAAGGTACTTTCAGGTCACTTGTGTGATTCCTTGCTCTTGCATTCTTCTAGTCTTGTGGGTTTTGCTTCCTCTTTTAGAATATTAGGAAGCATAAGGAAAAGCAGAAGCCTCCAAATTAGAAATTTTGGGTTACTACCACATGTCCTTGGAACACAGACCTGCCCTTGAGGACTTCATTGGATGCTGAGTGTGTGTAAAAGGGTTTGAATCATTGAAATTCTGTGTGAGTAAATGCAGGCGTAGCTATTGCTTTTTTTTTTTTTAAGAAAGAGAGAAAGTCTAATTACACCACTGTGTCCTATTAAATTGACTATTATTTTAGAAGAACGATAGCCCTTCAATTTTTTTGACAAACAAATCAGATGAAAACAACAGCAAATGGGTATTTAACTCCATGACAGCATCAACAAATCAGGCGTGATACATCTCAGTGCAGTTTCCTCCTGCACAAAACCTTGTCTGGGTTTCTGCCTACAAAAGATGAGAAGCAGAAAAGTGGAAGCTGTGTGAGCCTTCCCTAAAAAAAACGTTCCAGAGGAGGAAGGGAAATGCAGTAATGCACCAGTTTGCAATTTGTGCGTGCTTCCCATCTTCATAATTACCTGTGTGGAGGAATCTGGCATGTCCTTTAGAGCTCTAGGCTCACCTGACAGTGCAAATCCTAACAAACATCAAGAGCAGCAGTGCCCCTGGCTAGGAGCCATCAGTAAGGTACATTAGCCATGTATCAGGCACTTCCTGACACATTTTTAAGGTTCCCAAATTCAAAACAATTGAAATTTTGAAGGATAAATCTAGAGCTAATACAAAGATTCATTTAAACTATTTAAAAATAATATTTTAGGGCTATGCATTTTTTCAAACTTTTTTTTATACTTGGCATCATGGACAGAAACATTTGTTCCTCTTAGCAACAGAGCCTGAGACTAAAAGCTCTGCATTTCCCCTCACAGGCAGGGCCCGTCTCATTTCCTCTGCTTCTCAGGAAGCTCTTGTTCAAAACATCTAGAGCAGCTGGTATCTCTTAGCACAGAGGACTTGCTTCTTGACTGTATATGACAGAGGCATAATCAGCTTTTTGTTTTCCTAATTTTTTTCTGCGGAATACAAAAGCACGATTCAAAGAACTTTCCATCTCACTGGGAAATGTAGACTCTCGTAGTCTGGCATATGTCTTATAAAAAAAACCCCAAAGCAGCTATTTTTTTAGAGCTTTGTTTTTCTCTGATAATCCCTTGTGGCATCAGGAGCTGAGAGGTTTGTCTGATACTTCTCTTCCTTCATTTGATTCAGTCCTATAACTTGAAAAGTTAAAAAGTTTAAAAGTCCCGTATACATTTGATAAAGTCCTATAAGTAAAAATGCAAGCATTTGAGAGAGGTCTCAAACTGACCTGGAAATGCAGAAACAATTTATCATAGCCCACAGTGAGCTTTACAAGTCCTGCATTACCAAGGAACACCAAAGAGCACTTTGAGGAGCTGTATGTTGATTCCTTAGCACGTAATTTAGACCTACACAAATTATATAAGAGTATAAGTAAAATGTCTTGCATCTGTTAAAGCATTTGTGCCCTAGCATTCAGTTGCTGGTTTTGAAATTCAAAAGCTTTTGTTTAGGGCCTGAATCTTAAGCTTGAAATATGAGTCCATCATACTGAAGTCATGGAGGTTACTAATAGACTGTACTCAGTGTGAACAATAACTGTGGAGTGTCACCCAGGCAGGAGATTTGTCTTGAAAGAATAATGGACCCAAATTCTCCCTTGCATCACTCTAAATCAGGAGGGAATTCAGTTAAGTAACGAGAATTATATCTGTGAAAATCACCATGAGAGGAGAATGAGGTCTACTTTATTTACTTTTGGAACAACTCAATGTTTGAAATGGGCATTTATGGCTGTATGTGCTTGAATAGGATTTTGAATTGTCAGAATTAGTTAAAATCACTGCTTTTACTATGCATAGGATGTTTTTAATGGTGCACGTATTTTCTTAGTGCCGTATGTTCCTCCTTACAGAAAAACAAACAAAAAAAATTAAGATCATCAAACCCTTTACTACAAAATGTGGCTGCTCCTTATATTTGTTTGTATATAAACATATACTGTGCAAGCCAGAGAACAATAACAAACCTTGGTAATCAGCCTAATACGAAAGTGCTTGTTAATACAATATACCATGAAAATTAGTGTCTCTGTCTCTTAGAATGGGAAGACAGATGTTGCAAAATCTCTGGGGAGCAAAGACATATCACTGAAACTATCAAACTGAACTTTACCAGATCCTCTGCTCTTGTTGATAAAGGGTTTTTTTTTTTTTTTTATTTCCCATCCAGTCATCTTCTGCTTCACCTCCATGAGGCATCCTGCAGGGGGTGAAGAGAAAAATGCTTTTGTCAGAACCAGCTTATTCTTTCTCTAAAGATGTCACTGACACAGGGATGCATTTTGGGCACCTGGTGGAAGGATGCAGTACCCAGAGGATTTCAGCCAGTATTCCCTGTATTTTTCCAGATGGAGAAAATGAGTTGCTCAGATCAAATCAGGTGTTTGTGATGGAGGTGTTAGAAGTGGGCTGAATCATACCATGGTTCTGTGAGAAACATTAAGCTACCTCTCCTACCAGTATGGATAGATTTCTGCTCAGGCTGGGACCAAGATGTTGCTGTGGATTCTTCCTGTACTTGTTCTAAATTTTCTGTAGTTTGTACCTGCAGCCTAAAGTACCCTGAAGAGGCTGGGAGGTGTCAGCAGTGGCTGTTTGAGGGATCCCTGGGGCCCCCAGGCAGTGTTGGCACTGCCATGGCCCCACTGCCCCTCCGTGGGGCACACACATGTGAGCACCTGGGATCTGCTCTCCACAGAGGAGCTCATGGAGGCAGGAAAGGAAAAGTAGGGCTGTATTCACCGAGAGTCTCTGCTCTGTCAGGCAGTCCCAGGGAAGTCAGCAAAAGTTCTAAGGAGCCTTTTGAGGATGTTATTTCATCTTTTTGCATTCCACAGCAATGGAACAGATTTTACTTGGATCCAGTCAGCTTTTCTATCAAGGTGTGCTCAGATAAAAGCAGGCTGTTAACTCTGGCTGCACTGGAGCAAGTGGTGCTTTAGATACTGGGACACCTGTAAGAAATATAAATCCCCCTGAGAGTAAGGAATGTATTACCAACCAGCGAGAAATTTTTTACAGCATTCTTACAAGGTCTGTTTCTGAACTCTGCCCATGCTGTTAGTGACCCTGCTCTATTGTGATCTGTCATGTTTCCAGAGGCAGATGTGCTGTCACAGGCATGAGGAACTGTGGAAACTGCTGTGGAGACACTCATTTTTGTCACATTTTTCTGAACAACCTGCCTCTCAGTCTTCCTGTGTCATGTCCTAAATCTTTAAGGCCTACAGTAGATGCCTAATAGAGATATAGTCTGGGTTGATATAGGATGTACTCTTTTCCCCTATTCTTCCATTAATAATGATAATAACCTGTCAACACAAGGCATGTCACAGTTTTTGTCTTATTTCCTTTAGATTTTCGAAGTCTGTGGTTCCTTCTTTGAAACCATTTTTTTTTCAGATGTGAGCTACCCAAATTGACATGATTGGCAACAACTGTTCTAGAAAGTAAAAAGAAAGACTGACTCTAAAGGGATGAATATCCATTTGATCAGTGATTCTAGCACTGATCCTTTAAATTTATGGTGTAATACCTGGATGAGGATAGAACGGATCTAGGGTACTTATTGATAATTACATGCAAAAAAGCTGTATGGCCAGATGGTGTTCACTGCAAATCCATTGGCAAAGAGGGTTTTCACTCGTCTCTAGTTGTAAAAAAAGCCCAAACAACAGAGAATGCAGCATGAAGGGCAGACTGGCTCTCTGGCCATCACTTGCCCAGTGGTTCCACTTTTGTTTCTCACAGCTCACGAAAGATTGCCTCTTGTCTCACTTAGTAATAATTGATTTGCTGGATCATTCCAGCAGTTGTTTCACTACACTGTTTTGAGCAGGGGTAAGTCCAGATACATAAATATATATATATATATATATATATGTATACACACACAGACTTGAAATCTGTCTTTCAGCTCTTTGGCATCTTGAGTTACTCTATTTTATAAACAAGTCGTGATCTATTTTGTTTTGTTAGGTCGACATAATTTTCCTTCTTTTTGCTGTGTGGTGGATTCTTCTAACAACCACTTCATGCCAACTCAGAAAAATATAATATTTCCTGGAAGGCAGGGAGCTGAGAGTCCTGTGTGATGCTGCTGAAACAGACACTGCAAACTCTGCAGTGCAGGCTCACTTCAAAAGAGATGTGTGACAGAGGGGAAAAAAAGGGTGACATTTACACTAATTCATATTTTTCTTTATTAAGCACTTTCCTGGCCTTGTCAGTGCTGCAAACAGAAAGGAAAAAGAACAATAAAAAAGAGTGATCATTATAGTTATGTCTAGTGAGCCCAAGAGTGCTAGTTTGGTGGGGAAAAAAAATATTGTTTTATTTCCAACAGTTTAAAATCCAGAGCTGTACAGGTGACACAGTACCTTTCTTTATTTCACTTGGCTGTTTTCATTCAATATTGCTTTTGAAATTAACATTGACCTGTAGTGGCTATGGAAACAGCTATCTGTGGGCAGAAGATTAAATAAAGAAATAAAAAGGGTGCACAGTAAATAAGTACATCAAGATGTAACTGATAGATTAACTACAATGTCCCAGTGAATAAAACTCAGAGCAGTATTTCCTGCTGGGGGCTGGTTCCTCAGCACTTTGACCTTGCTGCTGGATACAGCAGGTGTAGCTTAGTCTGTGTTATCCATCATTCCCATGTGCACTTAGGAAAACTTGTCTCAAAAAAAACCCCACTTTAAAATGACTTTTTTAAAAAAAAATTATTTTCCTGCTGAGGTTCAAGTTATTCAGTGTATGAGGGTACAGCAAATAAAACTGAGTGGTTGGGCAATAAAATGGCAGGTGAAATTCAGAGCAAAGGTAAACACGGGAAAGAGCCACTACCTTTGCTGTAAGTTGCTTCTCCTGACTTCAGGATGTATCTACTGGGGACTCTCCTGTCTGATCCAAACCTGACCGACCCTGGTGGGAGTATTTGCCATCAATGGAAAGGCATTTGCATATTCACAGAACACTGGAGGTACAGGCATTGAGGCTGATTTTGAACAGTAATTTCACTGGTTTGAAATAAAAATGTCATATTGGATATCTGAGGAGATACAAGCAGTGTTTTTAGATCTGCTGTCTTCCATCTGTGGGTACTGCACAGTAGTTGAACTGCAGCTCAATGATTCCTAAAGCTAAACTTCAAAAAGGAAATTGCACCAGTTCTTAATAGTTTAATAAAAGAGTTTCCAAATGTATGCATTTATGGATAAAAATCCTGGATTGTGGAGGAAATGCCATTGGTATTACATGGATAAAATTACACTTCACTAAATCTTCATGGACTGTGCTACAGCACTGTTTCCTCCTTCAGGTACCTTATGGCAGCTTTCAGTTTCACCATTGGGTGAAATTTCCTTAATAATAGCAATCTTGGCTCTTAAATGAAATTAGAGGGTTATATGTAGACCTTTGGCATTTGAAGTGTGAATTGAAGGAAGACTGAACAAAGAAAACTGTAGAGAGCCTTTTTCCAGGAGAATGTGTTTTCAGACTTTCAAAGAACAGAAATTTGAGTCTTAGAAATTCCAAAATGCCTGTGTTTGCTGCTGGATTTTAACTTACTTTGTGTACTCATTACATCAAAATTGCAGGTGTAAAATGTGAGCTCTGAATTGCTGTGTGGAAATAATAATTATTGTTGCCCACCTTCCCAGGAGTCCTCTGCATGAGGTCTCAGCACACCCACTGAGCCCTCTTCATGACCCAGTTCAGCTTGGGCAGCTCCAGGGGGGAGCCCATGGAGATGCAGAGAAGTGTCAGTGCTGCACTTGGAAAAGCTCATGGAGCTGCCCAAAAATGCAGCTTCTTTGGATTCAGCATGAGAGGTGTTCAGATAACAGGAGTGCAGGTACAAACACAGAGCTGTGAAGCAAAATCGCACAGGCTCATTGTAAAGATAATTCATGTTCAAATCCAACTGGATTTTAGTTCATTTGTTTAAAAATCTTTTGTTTGGGGGATAGAGATTAGATGCAGCTTTTATTGGAGCAATCTTTCTTCATGCTAGCTCTTCAAGGCTATCAGGATAAAATAAGATAATTCTCAGATGAGGAACTCAGAATCCATGGAATGTATTGTGATTTGAACCACACCCTGATATCTACTCTTGCTTTTTGCTGCATATCAGGGCCCACTCTATTATAAAGTAGCACATTCCCACTGCTTCTCCTCAAGCACTTGCTGACAGTTACTAGAATAGTCCAGAGCTGCTCTGAGTAAGGGATGCTTTTCTGAAGGAGTCTCTTTCTGTGGGAAGCTTCAGCAGGACCTGGAGGCAGAATGTCCTTGTGTAGCTGCCCAGGATGAAGGCAGGGATGTGGCTCTGCCAAACACACACAGTAATTCATGCACAAAAACCATCGCATGGATATTTTTGAAAACGTATGAAAAATATATGTGCAATATGTCGCTTTTCCAGGCGTGGTGCCAGCCTACTGAGTTCTTCTGGGCTTTTGTCTTCTGCAGAACACCACAAATTAGAACAGCAAAGACAAAACAACAGGAAAAAAAGGAGAGAAAAAAACGAAGAAAAAGAAAGAGGAAAAAAGGGAAAACTAGGGAAGAAGGATATATTTTCTGGCCTCTTAATCTTATACATGTCTTCAAACTAAGGGTCTGACTCCTCTTTTCTCAAGACTGCACTGTGCTCTTCCTTGGAGTGGAGTATGTGATCAGGCACTTTGCTAAGGATTCAACTGCATGCAGCTGAATTGAGTTTCTTTCATGTTGATTTTAATCTAATTACAGTCATGGTACATGTTAATTGCAACCTGACTGCTGTGCCAGGTCTTGGCATGCTCTGCGTGTGGGGACATCCAGCTGGAGATGGTTTTCATGGAGCTGATTTTCAGTCTGGACTTTTTTATTCCTCTGCAAGAGCATGGAACTGTTGGCGTGGAATGTGGAAACTTGCTCAGAAATTTTTGGAGTGAAGTTAATACATGCAGAAAACATCCTGCTCACAGAGGTTACCCAGCCCTTTTCTAGTAGAGAAGACCTTTTAAAATTTTTATAAACTATGTCAAATGTCTTTGACTTTCACAGAAGGTGTTTGATATTTAGCTAGAAGCCCCTGGGTCTACAGAAAAGCCACAGTTCTTTCTCCCGTGTATTCCAGTTAACTGGGTTATAGGCTGTTGCTATAACAAGTTGCTGTTTCTCTTCCACATTGTTGTAGTCCCCAAGAAAATTATGGTATCTACCCTAATTAATATATGAATATGAAACTCTCTGAAGAGCTAAAACTTAATTTAGCCTAAGTAGCAGCAGTAGCACTGCAATGCTACGTAAAACACACAGTGCAGAGCAACAATCCCAGTCTGAAGGGAGCTGATGGGCTCCCATTCCACCCACGCCCTTCCTGTGCCCCCAATATCTGTGGCATCCCCCAGTGGCAGTGGGGACAGCTGGACTGAAGGAAATAGCTGGGGAAATAAAATTTTAATAGTGTTATCTGATTGTTTCTTAATTTCTCACAATATTCCAAACTGGGAGCCAATGGATTTGCCATCCTGCCCTCCAAAATTAGAAATTGTGAGACTTAAGTTTGCCCACTAAACCTTAATTCTTCCCCCAGCATTTTTGGTCCAGTTTCTAGCTCTTCAGTGGTATCCTGGGTGTGTGGAGCTGCTTGCAGCAGAGAAATTGCCCACAGAAATGACAGAGGGAAGATTTCTCAGGCCTCTCTAATTCTGGCATGTGCTAACTTTCAATTGGGTGACTTTGCTGCGTCCTTTAATGTAGCTATTTTTGTGTGTGTGTGTGTATAAATTAAAAATAGCTCTATAGAAATAACTTTAAAACCCTGGAGTATTTAATAGCAAGCAATTCCTTTTTATAAAAAATTTATAACAACTTATAAAATGTAATCAACAGAGAATTGTGCCCCCGCTTTTGAATTCTTTAGGTGGTTTTAAAAATAATACTTTAAGGATGTTGGAAATGGCAGCATGAAGTGTTTCTTTCCTGTTGAATAGCTACTAAAATAAATTATTCCAACTGCATTAAAAATATGAAAAACCTACCACTGTTACATATACTTGAGCTGCGTGAAAGCACCTCTGTTTGATGGGATAATTGCTCTGGCATATATAAACATAATTTATTTTACTGAGATTTAAATATTAAACACCAAAGTTCTTCAAAATGAGGTCCTAATGATGTAGTGCTTCACTATGCCTGCAGTCAGAGGTGTTCATCTCAAGTCACTTTATGAGAAATGTTAAATATTAGGGTTTTATTTTACCTTTATTTGATGTTCCTTCTTATTTTCAATAAGCAGCAAATACTATAGTAGAGGCTCAATGCAAAGAAGCTGTGAAAAAAATTCTAAAAAACAGCATTTAAAAATCTACAGATTTGAAAAGGATGACAAATTGCAGAATGCAGTTTAAAATGCTGTTTAGGGAGTAGACAAAATACTGAGTCTGTTGTTGTGTCCAGATAAAACTTGGTTTAAAGAATTTTATGTAATCACTGCAGATGGTAAAAACATCAACTGGTTTTAATAGTTTTAGGGAAATTAGGTTATTTTTCCCCAACCAATATTTTTCTGGGAAAATTGTGGATGGGGTTTTTTTTGAGATGTCAAAAGATAAAAGATACTTCTTAGTTTAAATTTCTTCATAAGTAAGCATAAAAACAGTGGCCAGAATGAAAATAATTGTTAAAATATTTAAGCCTCCAAGCAATGTTTCAATCCAAGGTAAAATAAAAAATATAAATAAGCAATCTTTTTGCCAAAACCTCTCTATTGGGCTCACATGTCACTCAAGCCTCATCCTTGTCAAACAGAGCAGTTGGGTAGAACAAATCCTGGCATTACACTCCCGAGTCTTTGTGGAGAGCCACAGGGTAAATCTGTAGCGGTGTAACAGCTTCCCACAGCTGGGATGTCTGATTACGCAGTGTGCTGCGAAAATTACAACCACATTGTGCTGAAACATGGTTACAGGATAAAGCTGCAAAGGAAAGCCAAACTCAGATAACCAATACAAACACTCTACCATGATAAAGTATTTGATTTCCCTTCACATGTAAAAATGCCTTGCTTTTAGAACATGCATATTTGTAAATAATGAATTTTAATGATGGATGCTAATGACTGTAGATCAAAACAAGACTCCGGAAGTTTAGAACTATATTCTAAGTAGAGCAGGTTGGCTTTAATATAAGGCACATTTTATATAATATTCCTTGTGCAACTAAACTTTGCTGTACTGCTGCCCTTCTTCTCCTGCCATCTATTGTCTCCTTAACTCTCTATGCTCTAAGGATGATTTACATGCTGGGTGTATCTGACATGGATTAGAAAAATATCTTCTGCAGTCTTGACCAGTGTAGGGTTCTGAGGAAATATCTTATTTGGGGCCATAAAAGAACGGTTCAACACCAAGATTTAACAAACTGCTACTTTCTCCTCTTACACTTCTCTCCGGGAAGGGAAACTATGCTTTAAGACAGTCTTTCCAAAGCCTGCTCCTCTAACTTGCTTTCAGTGCATTAAAAAAAAAAAAATTACAAAGCCCCACCAAAGGTTAAACAATAATCATGTTTTGTCTAGTATTGCTGTCACTTCAGCATTGCAAAGCACGATTTCCCCTTAAAAACAGTTTCACATTCCTTTTACAGGCTGTTCCAACATGAGTATATTGTGAAGGGGGTCCTGCTAACCTTTGTTGGCTGCAGTACTTCACAGGGAGTCAGTGTGAACACACTGCAGACCAGTCCTGCTCTCAGGGGCATGAATGAGAGTCTGACACAACTCTCAGAAGGAAACTCTCACAAATTCTGTATTTTCCTTAAATTATTTTGTGGTAATATACATACCTGTTTTCACTGGTCCTCCCAACTCCCTGTTCCCAAAATATGATAGGATGGGCTTTTCTGTTCTTTTCGGTTTCTGCTGTTTGCTCATGGGTATCTCCTTCCATCTCACATTCCAGCAGACTGGTATCACCAAGACCAGGAATTGTGCTACAGCTGTCCTTGGCCTTTGTTCTGAGGCCAAAAATATCATCAGCACCATGTGGTGCTGCCAAGATTGTAGCAAGCTATAATGACATATGTTTTGTTGAGAAATTGATGCTGTGACTCTGAATAACAATAATAATAATAATAATAGTAATAGTAATAATAATAATAATAGTTGTTTGGCTGGTGCTGGTGGTGATTGAACAGGAGAGAAGTGCTGCTCTGCATCCTTCAGAACTCCCTGGGTGTAGAATGAGCTTGACACTTTTGGGATCTCGGTTTGCATTCAGAAATCTCCTTGTGAAATGCAAAACTGGTACCAGTGTTTGTAAATACAATCTAGGCCAGTTCCCAATGGGTGTCATCACAGAGCCAAGCCACGCTGGGAGAGCTGGGACAGATCATAGCCCCTGTCCAGAGTAGGGCTTCCATGGACAGTAGTGGAGCCTGAGAACCCTGTGTTACTTAACAACAATATATAAATATAAAAATGTCATTGCAAGCGCTCCATTGCCCTGAAAAGACATAGATGGAGAGAGTGCATCCGACAGCCTGCCCTGAGTTAGGTCAGCAGAGACTGGCTGTTAGGTTGTGTGTGTCTCAGAGCATGTTACATACCTGGGCTGCTCCTCCAGTGCAGTCCAGGGGTCATTCTGTGCAGCTGCCTGGTGTGGGTGAGCAGCGTGTCTGTTCTGACCTGAGGTAAATCCTGAGCACTGCTTTCTGCTCGATAACACTTGGAAAACCAGGAAAGTGCTCACTGGAGTGAGTTGCTCGCTGGACACATTTACTGCTTGTCTCCTCACTGCACAGAGCAGAGACTTTAGGTGTTGCTCATCAAGCCCCTGCTATTTATACCAGCCAACACCTCTCCAGCAGTGCAGGAAGTTTGTAGTTTGCTGGTAAGCCACTTGCCATCCCGCCTGTTCAAAGCTAAGAGGAAAAGGAAAAAAAGTGTGAGGTGTTGACATCAGAGGGTATTTGTAATAATGAGTAATATGGCACAGAGCTGGTATATCTTGGCTACCATCCCTCTGCTGCATTATTTTAGTGGCTATGTCTAGCTGTGACACGTTTTTATGGTTTATCATGAAAATAAAAGTGTGACAATTACCTCTAGCCGGAATTTGGATGATGCATAAAAACCAAAGCAAGGGAGTTCATGTAAGGAATAATACAAAAGCCATTTTTAGTGTGTCATGGCAAGTATTGCTCATGCAGCAGGGCCTCCTGCAGGCTGTACACAGCCCCAGAGCTAAACCACCCCAGGGAAGAGCAAGCTCTGGGCTGGGTAAGGAGCAGGCTGTTTGCAGATTGAGTGTAACAAAAAGTGTTAGTCCCTTCTGATAGGAACACCCAATCACCTGGTATAAGCTGTGAATTTGTACTCTTTCTTCACTTTGCTGCATTCTTTAGCTCTTCCTACTTTCAGAATCAATTGTAAAGTCATTGAGAAGAAGAAGGAAACATTTTTTTCTGGTCAAGTATTAAAAATACCAGCACAATCACTTGTACTTTACAATGAACAAACTTTCCAAGGAATTTTAAATGCTAAATTAAAAAAAAAAAACTTCAGTTGCTCCTCTTCAAGTCATGATTAGTCTAAATGGGGTCTTCATACACTGAGTCTTAGGAGAATATTAAAAGGAGGGGAAAGATGCTGGATAAAGCAGGTCAACTCAATTAGAAAAAATCTTTTTGGGTTTCATTTTTTACCTCTGTGTAAATCTTGTGGGAAGTGTATTAATGCCAGGAACTTTCTGGCCTAGCAGAGATGTGATATAGAGAAATAAATATCAAGGAGACACTTTGGGGCTCTATCCTCAGCTGTGGTAAATTGGAATAGCTCTCTCAAAGTTGTTCTAAATTATAACAACTGGGGCTGTGCTCCTTATACCTTGTTTACTTGGTGCAGCTAAGTTTTGTCTTTGTTAAGAAATAAGTAAGAAACTTATTAGTAAAATGAAGAAATTTATGTGTTTATTTTTCTCCTCTGTAGTCAATGGAATAAAAAAGTTATGTCCAAAGTCACAAAGCATGCAAGATGTTTTAAAACTCAGAGTGAAGAAAAATGTCTTGTTGGCAGTTGTTGTCCTTTCCCTTTACTGTAGAAAAGGAAACATTACAGATGTTGATGCTGATGGGGGCCATAAAATTCCCAAACCAGGATGCTGACTTGAGATGCATCAGGTTAGTGCTGCATAAATCCTGAAAGAGTGCTTGTTGTGGGAAATGGTCCATCTAGACAAAATGTTTTCATTTAAAACAAATTATTGATACAGGAAGAAGTGAACTTGAGGATGGCACACCAGGATCACTACGTCCACAGTTCTGCTTCTAAAGCTGCCAGATATTTATTAGGAGCATATCTGAGACACAAGGTACAGAGTTGTTAGCCACGACTTCGTGGCTTGCTTCCAAGGCAGATAACTTCTCCCAAGATTTGTATCTTTCTTCTCATATAATGTAACAACAAAGCATTAATCATGCAAATATCAATATTTAATGATTATGTGGCTAATGCCTGCAAGGCACTTCAGAGATAAAAAGTGCTCTATAAATCCAAATGTAGGATATTTACTCCTTGCCTTATCTTAGTTGGATACAGAAGGGCTGAGAACCAGTCCATGTTATCTAGAAAGGCAGGTGCCTGATGGTTCTGATATCAGGAGTACAATATTCATTCTAAACCTACTGAGCTCTCTGACAGCCTTTTCTTTCTCTTCAGCCTGCTTTTGAAGTTTGCACTATTAGAAACATTTGTATGGTAATGAGGATACTGCTCAAACCTCAAAATATACTAATTAGGTAAAAACCAGGATTGGGAACATTTGGCCAGCCAATTAAAATGTCATAATTGGTGCTGCAGAAACCATTCTTACCTCACACAATTATATAAATGAAGATCTACTGTCTAATGAGGGACTGAGGGAAGAGGATTGTTGTAGAAAAGTAAAAAGTCAAGCGCAAGCTTTCCCTGCACATCAGCATTGCTACAAAACCCCTCAATATGGCCCTTTTTAAGTGATGAGCGAGTCACAGCCACCTTTCCTAAAACACCTCCTTTTGTTGAAGAGTTTCTTTTGGACAGGTTAGCAAGAGTTGAGTGGCAACTTACAAAACCACTGCAGAATGTTACAGAAGGTTGTGTGCGTGAGCATTCTGTTGAGCTTGGCCATAAGCAGCCACTGGGTGAGGTGAACACCTCAAAACAAAGATGTTTGTTTATCCCAAGTCTCCCTTGCTCCTTTTACGTTCTGTGTCTGTGTTATGGGAAGTGCTCAGGTTTAAGTAGGAGATAAAACATAGCAAAAGTTGTTTCCTTAAGTGTCCTTTTTGCCAGCATCGTTCTCAGCTGTCTGCTGGCATGTAGCACCTTTCTCAGTCATTAAAAAAATTGAGGGATAAAAATATCCAGTTCATGTATTCTTGGAGAAGGTTTATTTATCAGGATCCTAGATTTTGCAATGTAGAAGGGGTCATGTTCTCCCTAAAAGTTTCTGCTTAAAACCTTTCCTTACCTGCAAACCACTATTGAAACCTACTACACAAAATACTTAAACGTGTTGATTTTTGAGTTTATGCATAAATCTTCCCAATTCGTCTGAAAGTTTTGCTGAAGAGATATGGATGTGTTTTAAACCAGGCCTGTCAAAATGATGAACTCTCTATTAAACTGTGTGTGCAACAGACCTCCTCCACATGAGGAAGCTTAATGAGAACACTGTGGCTGCTTGTGTAGGGGTTTCGGACCCAGAGTTGCCTGGATGGGGGAATGTCTGGAATCCTGACAAAGCACAGTCCAAAATGATAGAAGGGAAGATTACAGATCGAAATAGGATCTGGCAGCTCAAAGTCAAAACCAGTAGGGTGGGAATATCCCAACACTGTAGAATACAGGGGTGGAAAGAAATTGCAACACAGTTCAGTGAGGGAAGAGCCGGGTCGCCTTGGAAGGCTGGAGAGCAGTGTGCGTCTTCAGGTGTTGCCAACAGGGAGCTCAAAATGGGGATTGGAGAGGAGAGATCTGTCTTTGGTGCAAACCACTACCACCATCAGAGCGAGACTGTGCACATTTGCTAACAGAGGGGTGACAGCACAAAAGGAGGCTATTCAGGCAAGGCTTCCATGGTTAGAAGCACAGATTTATTTTTAACTTTTTTTTGTTTCCTAAGTGTGATTGGAAAAAAATTATGATTTGATGAAACCATGTTGAGCTTCATTTCAACCTGACAAATAAGGGAACATAGCAGAGAAGGCAGGTAAGGTTTAGTTTATTTAAATTGGATTAAAAATAGGATCTGAAATTTGTTGAGTGACATATTTCCTCGTGGTTTGCAGACACCAGCTGGAGACTAGCTAGGATAGTGGAGAAAACCTGCCAGGCACCCCAGTACAGGCAGCTAAGAGTCCTGTTGAAAGCAATGGGGAAGAATAACACCCAAATCAAAGACTTCTCTCTCCATGTTGAACACTCGTGGTGTTTCGAATGCAGGACACTGATTATTGTCTGCTTGGACTCAGGGCTGTTGCCAATTGGTTATAATCAGCTTCAAGTTCTTCTCCATGCTCAGAACTCAGTGCTGTGGGTGTAGGAAGCAATTTAAATCTATTTACATAATTTTGGTCCATTTTTCTTAAAATATTTCTCTGTGATTGAAGAACTCTTTCCTGGGTTGTCGTTTGCTAGAGCTATATTGGCAATTTTAGTGGAAAGCTGGATTTCAAGGGTAAAGGAAAGGCCCCCCTGTGTGGCACTGGGCTGATGGAGGTTCCCTGGGGGCAGGTGAGAGGAGGTGGCACAGCCCTTTCCCAGGTGCCAGCCTGAGTGGGAGCAGTGCCAGCCCACATCCCCCTGCAGCACTGTCTCTCCATCCAACCTGAGTATTCCTTGTGCCACAAAATCCTTTCCTCCTTGACCAGGGCAACTTTGAAAATGTCTGATTTTTTAAAAGTTGGGGCCCTGTGGGAAAGACAGTCTGTCATTTAGTTATGTTGAAAAAGAGAGGAAAGGAATCCGGTCTTGCTTACAAGGTGTGAGGCACAATAAAACAATGAGCAATTAAAAAACACCCCAACAACTTTTACTTGGATTTTTCCTCAAAATTCTGAAGTAATTTGTCACATCTTTTAAACAGTAAGGTGCATTAGCATGCTGAGGTTAACCCCACGTCTTCTTGCTGCCTGTTGGAGTAAACGGCAATGTACTATGTTTAGAGACTTTAGACTGGATGACTTTGGTTCATTCAGAGATATTACTTTAAAAGTGGCCTTTGCTATAATTTTTAATACACTTTGCTTCTGAACCAGCATTCAGAAAAATGTACGTTTTATAAGGGAAATGGTTTTTTTATAAGCTGACATTGGCTGAAAAGTAAAATTAGGAGAGTTTGAGTGAGAGAGAAGAGTAAAAAGACATATTTTGTTCATCAGGGGATGTGCAGTTATGGGACAAAGGAGGACACATTTGGGATTCAATTCAGGCTCAGGGTTACAAACGCTCTCTTCTAATCAGAAGCATACAGGTGAGAGACATGCTTTGTGTCTTTTGTGCCTCCCATCAGAACAGATTCAGGTGCATGCATAATGCATGAGGAAAGTACCAGCACTGATGCAGAATAATCCATAAAATATGAAGCTGATGTTATGAATAATTAAAGCACAAACACTCAGAAACACCTGCATGCAGCTAATAGGATGGGTTGGATTTGGCCTATAAGAGTGCTAGAAATGTAGAATCCAAGCTGCCCCTCCTCCCCCTTGGTGTCCCTTGGGCTCTGTGTGGAGCCTGACACAGGGCACAGCTGCAGGGGACCCCTCTGGAGCTTCAGACCCCTCCTTGGGAAGGGAATGATCACTGAGAGACTTTCCTTGGCTACAGCTGCACAGAGGCCTGGTACCTGCTTTCTTTAGAGAGACATTGCCAAAGTGTTTCCTCGTTATAATATTGAAAAGGCTGAACTTTCAGCCTCCTGGTAAGTAAATGCCAGTTTTGTTTAGAGACGGTGCAGAAAGATGAAATATTTAGCTTTTATCAATAATGTACCCTCTAAGTAACAGTGCCTACATCGACACATAATCTGTGACAAACTTTCACAGATCCCCTGATGCATTTGAGGCAAGCTCAAGGGTTTTTTTAACTTGTCGGAGATGAATAACTTCTGATGTTCCCTGCAGAGAAGGGAAAGAGCAGGGCAAGAACTGAGCTAAGAGTATCAGCAGCAGAGAAGGTCATATAAATTATTACTGCTTGTATGGCTTGTACTCACGTGGTGTTGGTGTTCTTGCTTAATACTTTTATGATCTCAGTGGAGATCCCAGGTCTGTGAGGGAAGACATTGAGCACAGAGCAGAGAAAAACATCCAGGTCCTAAAACATTTGTTTTAAATAGAGGCAAAAAATTGTGAGATACTTTCTGAAGTTAAATGGCCATATTTTTTTAAATGAGTAAAGCTGGGGAATATACCAAGATAGCTAGCAGAGATTAATCACACTTTTACCTAAAACAGGAGAAAAAGCTTCTATCATCTTAGACAGCTTCCAAAGTATGGTTCAATTTACATCTCTCTGTAAGAGTGATTTGAATGTAATGGAAAATAATGTCTGGATTGTGGTTTATATTTTATGACTGTATACAACTCACACAGTGTATTTTAGTTTTTATATTTGTATTTCTAGGTTGTTATACTGCTGCTCTGATGAAGGAGTTCTAGCTGTGTGCACAGCAATCTTAGATCTTTGTTATTTAAAATATCTTCTTTGGTCTGATATATTGGATCCTAAGAAAAGTCCTTCTGTACTTTTATTTCTTGAAGAGAGGCTGTGTATTACTGAAAACACAGAACTTTCAAAGTAACAAAATCACAGTGCTCTTGCTGGATCACAGAGTGTGGGCTGAAGGGATATAGTGCTCAAGGGATAGAGTGGATAGAGTACAGATGAAACCAGAGAAGCTGCACCCATGGGTCTCTGAGTTTGAATCAGCTAAAGAGACAAAGCTCCAAGAGTCCAACAGACCCAGTCCTTACAGGGACCGTTTGGATGGTGTTTCTGCCTACAAGAAGAACAGTTTTGCTCTGCTTTCAAAACCATGGATTAATTTCTAGTTTTGCCATAAGACTCACTGTCTAATGCTGTTGCATTTTGTACATTCCCTGTTCTCAATTGATAGACCTGGAGTGTGTTCCTATTTAAATTCGGGCTACAGGCATTAGACAAAAATAAGTCATTTTTCAGTTAATTCTAGAACTAGGACAACAGCCCCTTTGGAAAATGCTTCCTTTATGAAAATAGTACTCAAATGAGCCTGACAAAGCACAAAATGATTATGTGTGATTCTCTAGATTATTTTACCAGCTTAGTTTGCAGAACCAAAAGTTCTCAAATACTTTGTGGTGGTGTCTTGCGTCAAACATAAAGAAATCATCATTTGTGTTTATCTCTTGAGGTTAGGCTAAGTGCTGAAATATGTTAGCATGATTTGCTGCCAATTTATATCCAATGACTCTTTCTTCCCTTGCACCTAGAAGCTGTTAGATCCAGGGATGCCTTGGGTTGTCCACCAACCTCAGTCGGTTTAACAAGGCAGAACTGCAGAAAGCCTCCAGATACCATCAGCTGTCTCTGCTGTTTAAGGGGAAAACAAAACCCAACAAGCACCCTAAACCTAAACAACCCCATATATTGTTAAGGAGGAAGATGAACTATTTCTGTGTTCCTCCCCTGGTTTTTCAGTTCAGTGTCATTATCACTGTAAATAAATGTTCATATCCATGGCACTCTTCCTTTCCTACTCCAGAACTGAAGGAACTGCAGTGGCACTGGGACACAGACAACATCAATTATGCATCCAGCATCTTTCCTACTGGCAGATAAAGGATTGTCATGCACTTCACTGTTTTTCAATTTATTTTTTTTTTAGGCAGTGAATTTCCTGTTAAATCTGACCTTCTGACAGGGAGGAACAAATTTTAAAGTTTAGGTTCATGGAATATAGATTATCTTTTTACTTTGGGTTTCTAGGAAAATGTTCCTTTGTCACAAACCACCATAGAGCTTCACAGGCTCCCTGTGATCTGAGCTGACAGGTAGGATGCTCTTCACATAAAGCCTGTATTTTCTTTAATAATTGCTGAGTAATTAGGAAGTAAATGACTACCAACAAAATTACAAAATATATTTACTGTCACCCAGTCACAGCAAATGACTCTATGCAAGTACACGTCTTGGCAAGAATAAGGTCTTTTACTAAAACTGCTTTAGTCTTTTAGTCTGTTTTTAATTATATCTTTACATCAAATTCAAGAACTTTTATACTTCAAACCTGCTTTAAAAAGGACCAGTGTGTGGCTGCTGAATTCTGCCATAAGCACTTTGATATTGAAAAGTGGTTCTGTATATGTACAGCAGCTGCTGGAGGGGCAGGTAAAATAAGGATGCTTGTGAATTATTTTTTCCTATTTAGTAAGGAAAAATGACATGTTTCAGTCCTGTGACCTCTGAGAAAATATCTGCAAGCAAAGTTGTGCCTATTTTAATATTCACAGCCGCATTTCTTGCAAGATCCACACCGTCAGACTGATCATGCAGTTGATGGATACTCTAATGACCTTGGTCATACAATGCCAGTTATTTGGAGTGGCCTCAAAGCCACTGGTGATACCTACAATTAACACTTGAGATGTAATAGATGGGTCTCTTGGTGAGTCATTCTGTTTGAAGGACCCACAAACCTGCTGCAGTAGGAATCTTGTACAATGTATACAGGCTGCTCTGCTGCTAATACTGTCCACATGGTTCCAAAATAGACCTTGCCAAATCATTAAATGGATCTTGCAGAGAGCTGAATTTTAATTGCTCTGGGGATACTGAGAGAGAACAGTATTGATTGACTAACTTTATGTAAGTTTATTAAGAGTTGTTAATCTAATATCTAATTAAGGGATTTTGTTTTACTTCTTGTACGATATCTCTGTGATTTTATTAATGATATTTTAAATGTCCCCATTCTAATAATTTACATGCACCAAAAGGGAATTAAAAGCATTACCTTGAACTGAAATATTTTTGCTCTAGGGCCAACTTTTCAAATATGGTAGTTTCAGACAGCTAAATTCAGAGTTAGCCACAAAGAGGTGGTGAGATGCAGAAAGATGGGAGGCTGACTGTTCATGGCAAGGGTTACACTGTGAGAAGAGGTAGGGTTAGGTGGCATTGGGCAGGATGGGGTTTTTTTCTGCTGTAAGCCTTTCCCCATAAAATCCCCTTGCAGCTGAAGGTAACCTAATGAAGGGACAAAACAAGCATGGAGTTGAGGTGGTGGGATGTTCTCCTCAGAGCGGGATAGCAAGTGAGAAAGATGCAGGAAGTACATTGAAAAGAACAACTGTGTCCTGCCAAAATGACTTTCTGTCCTGCAGAACCTCTGCATTACAGAGTGTGATCCTGTGAAAAAGTGAATTTTAGCATTAGTGTCAGTGGATCGGGATTTGTCATCTCTCCCTGTGTGTGTCCCTGTGGCTCCTGATGGGGACAGAGCAGACTAGAGAAAATGGTGTAGGCTTCTTCTTTTTTTCTTGTGTGCCCCAAATCAGAACAGGATTGGTTAGTTTTGAATTTAATTTACAAGGAGGCTCTGCAGACTAAGGGAACTTGTCTAGGAGGAGAAAGAGCTGATCAGGTAGTTTAACAGAGTATGTCCTCTGGCCTTGGAATTTTTCTACTGAAAAATATGACATTACGGGATATTCTTGGAATACAAATTACTACTGTGGTGCATTTGTTATGGTTGGATACCATGTTACAAAGTCTACCAGCAGTTTTTAGTGAAAAGATATAAAATAAAATAAATTTAAGACCATGTTCCAGGGAGAATATTTTCCCTGAGAAAACTGTAGTAAAGGACATGGAAATGTCAGGGAGAGTGAATTTAAAGAGGGGGTGCAAAGCTAAAGAACCCCTTCTGGCCCACCTGACTGGGAAAGGATATATTTTGGATGGCCTATGGCACAAATAAAGTGTGAGGCTCAATCCCCTGGGCAAAGTGCAGGAGAGCCATTAAGAACTGACCATTTCCATATAACACATGGCATAGCTGGCACAAGGTGAGTAACAGGTGATGGGAAGGTTGGCATATCAAACTTACTTATTAATTGTTATAAGAGAGCCAGCTAAGAGGTGTTTTGTACAAGATATATAGCACTAACCTTTGGTTTGAAGGATTTAGTCTGTAAATAACCAAACAACAAATTTATCACCTTTAAGTACTGCATTTCAAGTAGAAAATGGTGATCAGCACAGGCAAACTCAGAATTTGTGTCAGTCGTCTCATTGCATCAGTTGAGACTTTTGTAAATGTACAGAAACCACCATGACCTGACCCCTTGGCAATCAGGACACTGATATGTGAAAGCAATGATTGAAAATTAATTTATTATTTGGAGACCAATTACTTAAGAACTATTTGTACTTACTAAAATGTATCAGTGAATATGCACCTACTTTTAAACCTGCTTGAAACAAGAAGTCTGAGGATCAGTATCAAGGGTATCATCCCATGCAAGTCCAATCAATTAAATATCTATAAGGGAAAAACCCAAGCTCTGAGTGCTGTTAGTGCCTAGGAGGGCTTGTCTTGTAGGGAGGTTTATTGAAATTCATAGGGACACTGGCTCCCATCCTCAGGCTGCCTGCAACGTGTGGCATTCAATTCCAAAATCTTTCTAGTTTGTCTCCACTAAGAAATGTCCCTGATGACCAGACATGCCAAGATTTAATAATCAGCCTTGGACAGAAATAAAGCAAATGCATAAATCTCAGAAAGAGCAAAGTGTGTCTTGTGGTTCCTACCACGAGAGGTTTCCTGCGGCAATTTTAAATTGTGTTTGTATGCAGAAGTGTTAGTTATTAGCTTTCCCTCTGATCTTTTAAGTCATCATGGTTTTTTGATCACAGAATTCCAAACATGTTACTAGGCAGAAAATTTGGTCCCTTGCTTAATTAATGAAAGTAGATTAAAGCTTGTGCTGCAAGGATAGTGATAATGTCACCAAAAAAAAAAAAAAGAATGTTATTTACATCATTTTTGCATCCTGGACAAATAGGCAAAATGTAAAAAAATACAAGGATAGTTCCCATCATCTGCAATTTTGTGAAAAAAAGCTGATAATTAGCAGAGTGCAGTCTGAGCTGGGTACATCTGTGTGCATTTCTATTAAATTTTCTAAAGGGCTATTTCAATAAAATGCTTCAAATGACTATTTTCATGGTACACAAGTCTCAACGAACACTCAGAAGAGTAAATGAGTTTTTCAAAAGAGAGGTGCCATGCTCACTTAGCATGGATTTAATTTTTGTAGAAAGAGATGGGCTTAGTAGCAGCAATTTCACCTACTGAATTGATAGCAGTTAGGAAGTTTTAATTGTAGACCGTAAAATTCCTCTTAGCTCCTGGCTCTGTTACTCTTGGATACAGCATTGCAGGGTACAGGGTCTGCTCCAACCACTCCTGCAAACTGTAATGAGGCAAAATGCATAAAAATTATTCTGCTAGTTTAGCATATATCATGTTTTTCCTGAAGAAAAAAAAAAGGAAAAAATCCCCAACACCCTGGGCACTAAAACAGTCATGGCATGAAATCAATTTTGTAAATGTCAAGACATTGGACTGGAATTTTCCAGGGAGTCTAAGCGCATTAGCAGCTCAAATCCCATTGAAAACCCACCATATATACTCTGGACAAATTACAGAAACAGCAGATCTGTAAAAACAGCTGCCCTGGCAATGTGGAATATTCCTTGGAGAGGAGCCGTGGAAGCAGGGTCAGCCGCAGCGTGGGGTTGCAGGGAGGGCAGCTCACTCCTCTCCAAAGTGACCAGGGATTTGTTATGTGTCCTTCCCAACAGTGTAGGATGTTGGAGGGATATTTCCCTCCCGGCAGGGCTGGGTGTAGCTGCAGCCCCAGTTCAGCCTTCCAGCAGTTAAGTACAAGTGAGAGACATCTTGTGCACCCCTTTAAATATTCCTGGCCAAATAGGTGGGATAAATATGAAAATATTTCTTTAAAAACAGCACTGACCCTCCAGCTGACACTCACCCATGTTCCTCCAAAGCAGTTAAGTGGGAGAGGATGGGCATTCACACGGTGTGCCTTTCAGTTTTCTGTCAGCAGAACCTTTTTTCCCTGGGATTCTGCCTATCTTCCCTTCAGCAGTATTTAAAATGTGGTCTGAGCAAAACCCCAGCATCCTCTTTTCCTCAAAAATGTGTATTTGTATATATGAAAACACACATACGTATATATACAAAGAACTTTTTATCCCCTCCTGAAATTAGTCATAAAATGGTGATTATGCTTTGAATTTGTGTTTTTACCATGAATTGTAGCTCAAGCGTTGCTAACTCCGGTTCTTCCTTTAAACAAAGTTCTCACCTCTGGCTGCATCTGCTGTGTTTCATGGCACTGGCTGGTACCTGACATCAGAGAGAGCCAGGACACACTTGAGCAGTGTGCTTGCATATATTCATATTGAAAACGATGCTTCTCTTGCACCTCCCAGGCACCTGGGGATTTCAGAAATGAGCTCATACGCTTTGTAGGCAGCAATATAGCCTTGTTCAATTCCTTCAAGCCTGTAAGTTGCACTGAAACAAAAGCTGATCAGCACTTTACTTTTACTTAAATCATACCAACATCTCAAACAGTGTTTGGTAGTCTTTGACTATACTTCACTGATTACTGCTGAGAAGGAGTAATTGCAAATGGCAAGGAAATAAAGTTTCAGGCTTGCATTGCAGCTGCTTTTAAATGTCAGCCCGAGAAGTGCAATGTTAGCTCTTTGCATGGAGAATGCTGCTAAAAGAAACATTATTTTCTCTAGTTTTATTATTGCTTTAAAATTTTTCTCATTTCTCACGAAAAGAAGGCATAATCCTGATTTCAGTGAAATACATCTGCTGAGGTTGATTGCCTCTCAGAGCTATTGTTCACTCTGGTTCCTGTTTATTAGTAAATAAATGCTTGGATGTGTCCCAAAGAAACATTTTGTGCAATTTGTTTAGTGACTTCATGAAGAAATTCTGTTTATGCAGGCTCTTAATTCATCTCCCTTTATCATCTGAAGGCTGCCCCTTTATTCCTATTATGATTTGTACCCCAAAGAAACATGTATTCAAGAACGTTACGTATTTAGCCTCCCATTTCTACAGTGGTGTTATGTTTTGGTGGAGCTGAAAGTGCTATTTAAAAGGATGGTAGGATTAATGTTTGCACTACTGCTGTTGTAAGGAGCAAGTGGATGAGCAGAGCATGCCTGTGACGTGTTGGCAAAGGGGATGTACAGGCCACGTGTCCCCACTCACATTAAAACACAAGAACATTGCCACATGATAACCCATAAACAGTTTATCTGATCTCCATTAACTGTTTTTATATATTTAGAAAACAAATGAAGCTGAAACAGTTAACATGAAGAATAAGTTTGTTTTTGAAGTTTGAATTTCCATGGCTTCCTCTTCATCCCTCTGTTCTGAAGCAGGTTGTTTTGGTTCTGCTGTAAGGTAAAATCCTTATGTGTGCTGGGTAATGAAGAGGTAAAGTTGCTGGTTTTGTGCACTGAATGATTTATAAAAGTTGTTAAATGTAACGAGCAAAGGCAGAATACAGTGGTAGCTGTAGTGTAAAAATATTATCAAATGATATAACTGTCAAATTAATTAAATTCAGTGTGATATAAATTAGGCATAGTTGTATGCAAATCGGTGTTCAGGCACTTAGCTGCTTGGTTGTAACTAGTATGTCCAACTGATGCCAAGTAACTATTTCAGGATAAAGAGCATCATTTGTGTTTTTTATAAACTCTGTGAGGTTAACAGAGCTGAAATTCTGTTTGTGGAAATTTGGCCTAAGTTGTCAACATAACTTAAAAATACTACCTGCTCTTCATAACAATCCTTTCTGTTCTGGAATGTGGGCTTGTATAAATTAGTGTAAATCCATGGAAACCAAATATATATCCTAAGGAGAGAGAGTTGGGTGTGAGGAGTGTGGACATGGAGTGTTTCTATTACCAGCTTTTACAGACATTCTTGACACATCTAACTGGTAACAAATCTCACAAGCTCCATCCTAAGCTGTTTTTTTTTCCACTGTCACTATTTCTAAAGCTGTGCCATCCTGCTGGCTGGAAACCTATTTCAGGTGTCCAATCTAAATTACTGCAGTCCTTTGCTCCTCTGACAGTATTTTCCTCTGGCTGCTATCACCTTCTTAGCCTTCACTTTCTCACATTTGCTCTTCATGTAAGTGAGGATCTCCTTTCATCTGGTTGCCACTGGTGCTCTCCTCTGTAACAATTGGATGTCCTCTTTCTTAAGGCCAAGACCATTGAGATTGGTAGGATGCTGTATTATTTACTCAGCCTGAATATTGTGATTTGTAGCATTACCCCACAGCTCATTGAAGCATTGGGTTTGTTAATACGAGACGTTTCTGTGAAAGCCATCCTCTTGCCTTGTGAAGAACATCAGCCCCGTGAAAGACATTATGGCACAGGCAATCATAACACCTTTTTTCCTTTTCAATAGCAGACTTACGGTGTTTTACTATTGCAAGAATTATATTAACAGAGCTAGCTACAACCTGTTTTAGAAGCTGACATTTATTTGATTAAAATGAAACAAAGTCTTCAGTTATTTTCCTGTTCTTCACTGCTAGAAAATTGTTAATATTCTAGGGGAGGCCAAGAAGACCACTGTGTGAAAATTTGAGAGGTATGAATGGAGAGAATTAACAGTAATAGCAATTAGATCCATTATTGATAATGTTGTATTGGAAGTTCAAAGAATTCCTCTCTGGAGGAGATGGCTGTCAGACTGCAGCTGCAAAGTTTTTCTTTTTGAGGACAGGTATTTCATGACTTTGGAGGGCATGTCAGTTGTGTTTTCTAATACACAGCATAAAAATGGAAGTGGTTCAGTCCATAGCTCTGTAGTGACCCCGGATGCTTACAAAATGTGTTATTTGAACAGGGGAACATTAACTGCTTGAAAAGCACAGGAAAGTCACTAAGAACTTGAGTAAAAGTCAACATTAGATATTCCCAGAACAATGGGTCTTCAAACCTGTTTATTTTTCCATACTAACAAGACACGAGATGTCACAGATCTTAGGTGTTTTGATAGTCTCTCCCGCGAGTTCTTGTAAGCAAGGTAGAGGAATACAGTTTGATAACCATAAAGTGAAATGAGGTCGAGACTTATTGTGAAATGAGTCTCAGAGAACAATTATAAATGGTTGTCAGGGTGGGAAGGCTGTAGCATACAAGTGCCCCTGTGGGCTGCCCAGGTACTTCTCAATGTTCTCTTTAGCAGCCTGCAGCAAAGGCAGAGTCTGTTCATTAAATCTGCTGGTGATATTAATATGAGAGCCTGTATGAATAAGATTTAACATTTAGGAAAAGCCTGACGAGTGGAAGAGCTAGTTTGCTATTCTGTAAGGGTAAATGAAAAGAGCTAGACTTGGGTACAGGTGATTATCTGTGCCAGGGGATTATCTAGGCTGGGGAAGAGCAGGGTGGGCAGGTGCTCTGGAGAAGGGGATGGGAAAGGCCTCGAGTGAATTGCAGGTCAGAGGGGACCACAGGAGTCTTTCTATTAAAGACCATAATGGCAATTTCAAGTAAGAAATTACATCTATTAAATCATCCCTCCCTCTCCAGCAAGTAGTAAGGGACCTCATCTGCCAGTCCCTCATCTCAGCCATGAAAAAGGGGGCATTGCCAAAAGAGTATGTGCATGCCTATATCTATATTAATTTCCTATTAGTCAGCTTTTTGTATTTTTTTTTTTGCTAAAATATAAACTTCCAGAAAGAGAACCCAATAATTTTAAGCCAAGCTGCATCAAGTATTTCAGATAAGAAATCTGAGGGAAAGGTTTCACAAAGATGTAAGGATTGTCACATCTCAGTATGACTAAATTTTCTGCATCAAAAAGACTTGAGATTTCTGTGTTGTCTATCCCAAAGACTTGAGATTTCTGTGTTGTCTACACCAGGCAAACATTAAATATTATACACTGCTTGGGAGAATCACATGCAGGTGAAAATCATCCATGATCTTTACCTTAAAGTCATTGTTCGAAATTCTGGACCTTGTTTATTTTAAACTGATGAGCTGGTCATTATTTTTACCTTATTACTTCTTATCACTGATGTTTTTCCTCCAAGTGTGGATTTCATTGTTCAGTTTATTTGTCTGATCAATTATAAGAGTCTTAACCTAGAGCCTAAATCAGTATTTTAACAGATTTTCTTGCACAGAACTATCTTGTTTTCCAAGCAAGTTGTTTAGATTCACTGACGATGAGGGAATCAAAAGTATGCTTGAGACATATGGTTGTTTTCAAACTTGTACCTCAGTCCTTGCCGTGCTTTGCCAAGGAGTGGGCACGAGTGTGCTCCTCAAGGATAGGAAGGGAGCAGAGTTATCCCGGGTCACAGAGACTTGCAGGGCTTGCTTTGCTCCTGGGTGCTGCAAACCCTGTGCTCACTCCCTGCATCCCTCCTCGGATCAATGGTCTGTCTCACAGAGGAGCACCTGCAGCAGCTGCACCAATGTGAATCCAGAAGCTTTTAGAGGGTCAGACAGTATTTAAAAAAAACCACCTACTCTAAATATAATTAAGCTCATTTAGTTAAGCACCTGTAACCTGTATCTCAAAAGCACAGCCTCCTTGGCAACCCCTGTGTGGGCTGACTAATAATAATGATAATTTCTGAGAGCTTCAGACAGAGGTGAACAGTCAGTCAGACATCTCCATCTGTAGGGAGGTGAGCACAAGAGATGACACAGTTCAGCACACCCCTCTGGCCCTGGGGACACGAGGGCTGAGGGACACAGGAGGAATTGTGGCCAGTGCTTAACTGCAAAGGTTGTATTTATTTGTATTTGTAGTGGTGTTTGGACTGAACTCTTTGGGCTAGAACTGTAAATAGCTTAGGGACAATAATACGATTGCTGTAATTTCTCATTTTTGGCCTTGCATCGATAAGGCTAATTAGGTTACAGGACAAAATAAGGTCTCCGAGGAACTTCTGGGAGCGTAGGACTTGGGTCTAATTTAATGCTGTGATTTTATTCACACTCTGTGTGATATTTGTTACCTGCCATGACAATTTTGGAAAGCGACAGAATAGTTTAAGTGCTCCTCCAACATTTGCAGAAGCTGAGTTCTTTGCAGGAGGGAGCTGAGGGCCCTGCTGGAGGCCATGGTAGGAAGATTATGGATTGCAGACTTTAATCTGTCTCTTTTCACACATCATACACCAACTACAGACCCTGCCTACTGACATTTTTTTGTTTGTTTTTATGACAGAATTTAAAAAAAACCTCCGAGATGGCTCTGTAGCATAAGGAATAAGGTCATAGAAAAGGTGGTCCTTTTTATATCTCTGTTACAGTCTTGTTGTGCAGCCTTGGGTAAATGAGATTTTCTCTCTGCGTTCACTGTTCTCTTCCCTTAGCTTTTTAAATGAGCGGGATCCTGGAAGCAGGGACTGTGTCTCTGTCCTTCTATAACACGGACCCTTTAAAGCTACATTTGAATTTTGCACTGAATTAGCACACATGAGAATCATGCACTACCCTACTCTTGATTGCAAACTGAAATGTAAGTCAGTAAAGAAATAGCAGCCATTAAACTGAGAAATAAATACAGAAGTAAACATTTGTGTTTCTCAGAAATTAACCAGGTATAATATATTGTTCCATTTGGATTTTATGGATTACAATGCAATTGACAGTAGAAAAACACGTAGGCTTTTAAATACAGTTAAATATTTCAATAAAACACTCTAAATTAGGGCTGTATAAATTTAAATGGGACTTGCTTATCTCTTCTTTCATGGTCTGGTGGCTTCAGAGCCTGACATTTCTTTCGAAATAGTGGAACTGTGGCAGGAAAAAGCATAATGCTGCAGTGAATAAAAGCTACTGTTGTTTCCCAATGAGGTTTTGTTGTCAAGAAGCTCCGAAAGAGCTTAGGAAAGGACAGAGGAAGGAAATTATTACAGACTAAAAAAAGCCAAAACCCAATGAGAGTAGTTACAATAACTTATTTCATCCATTAGAAGTAGGAACAACACCTTCAAAACTACTGCAAGAATTTTCCTGCTCAATAGTTCATTGTTTTATTGTTGTTTTCCTTGATGATTATTGCTGCAAGGTTTGTGGGTGTCAGGAATCCCCCCGGGAATGTGTTATTGAAGCAGCTCACCTGTGTTCCTGAGGCAGCACCCATCTGCTAGTGCTGTTAACTCAGAACTAAGACCTGCTGGCTGACACTTTGAACAATTTCTCTTTTTGGCTAGTCTGTAAAACACCATTTACCCTGGGCCCATACCCACATGCAGACAGATGTGAATCTGCAAGAGTCAGTAGAAAGGAAAATAATCCTTCTGCCTTTTGAATTTAGGGCAAAAAGAGTTTAAGAATATTATTATTTAAAATATTTAAGAGCAGTTAGATGATCAGGATTCTGGCTTTGATCAGTAAATATTCCCTTGCCTTGTGCTTCTTTCAGCCTCCTGAAATTTAAACTAAAACTAGAACCCCAGGGGTTCCCCAAGGGCATGATTCAGCCTGGAGCCTTCTGTGTGAGCTCTCGGGAGCTCAGCCTGGGGCTCACAGGGGATCTGTGCTCAGCTGCTGACGACACTGGAGGCTGAGGCTGTAATTCAGGTCTCCTCTCTGAGTATTGGATTTCATTAAAGAAATGGCTAGACAGAAACTGATTGGAACATCTTGATGTGAACAAGCAGATTTTGTCACTCTAATGCCCAGCAGAAACTGTAAATTGTTTGTTGCGTGCATTAGGAGATGAATGCTGGCAAACGCCAGCTGTAAATTCATAAGGGAAATAGAAATATCTGCTTTTCTGGCCAGCAGTCAAATCCCTTTCTTGGATCATGTGTAAGCTTTAAAGAGAAGAGGCACTGGTTTTGAATTCAGATCTAATATCTGGTGAAGAGGGAAGAGACACAGGAGGATATTTTTAAAGCATTTGGGAATTGCCAGGTGGGTTCTGCTGTGAGCTGTACTCCACTGCAATCAGAGCTCTGGACTACTGATTTTATATATCTGGAGTGCCTGAGGGAGGAAATCTGAAAAGGTTTTGAATAAATTATCTCTTGCCTACAAGTAACAGATCCAGGAAAAGGACTCCAAAGAAAAATATTTCCAAGCTGATGTTGCTTTAAGTAGTGTAAAGGTAAAAGAGATTTCAAAAACAAGAAACTGGGAAAAACAGCTATAGTCTTTCAAAATGTTGGTACCTGTGGGAACAGCAAGAGGAAGCAGAAAGGCACTAAAATCCCATGAAAAAAGTGCCAGTGTTCAGAAAAATCAGTGTGTTAGATTGGAAACCTCATCACTGCACCGAGCACTGCATGTGAACGGGCAGGGACACGCCATTCATCCTTGCAGCAATGCCCCACGGTGGATGGACAATGTCTCCACAAGACAATCAGTTTAGGTGCACAAAATTTTCCAGCTGACAGAAGGAAATTTTCTCTTCTTCTACACAGTCACGCACCCCATCTAAAGGTGCATGCCTGGAAAGAACGTAGAATTACTCCCCAGAGCACAGATTTTTCTCCAAGAGCTGCAGTGAGCAGGCAGGGTGTCCACACTGCAGGTGGAAGTGTAGTGAGCCCCATCTCCCAGTGGGAATGGGCCCTGGGACAACAGCTGCAAATCCCCCCCAGCCATCAGTGTGGATGCTGGGATGCACTTGGCTCTGCTTCCAGGAGCAGTGAGCTGTAGGAGAGAGATCATGGCAGTAATACACGAGATGTCAGAATGTGGGGGTAGCACCTTACTGAAAACTGAGTTTAGGGCCAGAGATGGTTATGCTCTGTTCACTTTCACGGTATGTTGCATTATTTTATGTTTTGAGCTAGGGAGCAGGTTTTAGAGCAAAGGAACTGATTGTCACAGTGAATGTAAGGCTAAACCACCACCTCTTAAAGGGGCTCTTTTCCCACACCTTTACTTGAGGTAGCATGTGGGAGACAAATTGGAATTTTATGAGATTTTTTTTTTGATCCTCCTTTTTCTATTTTTATCAATGGCAATGAGAGTGATTCACAGATTTGGCAGGCAGAAGTCAATCGGGGCCATTGCTATTTTAGGCCCTTAAAAATTATCTCACAAAATCAAGAACATAAATTAAATACACGTTTTCTCATTTGGAAAGTGTCAAAGGTTCAAAGACATACAAATGTACATCACTTCTCCATGTGGATTTTGTAAGGCTTGAGCATATTTTGCTAGCAAAAGGAAAATTTAGAAAAGGAACTGTGTGTTTAAGTGATGAATCTGTCTGGGAACTCCATGGGAAGTTGTTTGCATTTAACAGCTTCTATTCATAGGAATTCTAAAAAAAAACCCCTTGTAAACCTTCAGGTTTGAGTGAGTGACTGCGTGGTACTTAGATGCCAGTTGGGGTTAAACCATGACATTACATTTTTTATGTGGTGGATTTTGATCCTTTTTTTTTTTTTCTGGCTGAATAGGCATAAACATGTCACAGTTTGGGGAAAATTAGGTTTTTAAATCAAATATATTCAGGTGATATTGTTTCTGCATAAATTTTTGTGTGGAAATATTAAAAATTCACACTCTTATCTGATTTTAAAACAGTTGTCATTGATTGGAAAAAGACTTATTCTGATAGCCAAGTTTCAAACTGAATGGCTGTCACTGTTTAAAAATTGTGTAGTTGTTTTCATTTCTTTACATGGTATAATAGCACTTCCAGGGGGAAATGGTACACATGGAAATGTGAAATCTAGTCTATGTAATTTTCCACTGATACAACAGCTGCATTTCCTTTCTGGAAAAACTGCTGTCAGCAATATTTTATACCTGAATATTGAGATGAAGAATGTAAACAGGCCAAACTTACGTAAAAACAGAGACTGTTAAATAATGAATACATACACTCCCTGATGTCTTGCCATCAAAACATTTGTGATTTTTGTTATTTTCACTACTTGTTTCAGTTCTTGTGTAGAGCAGCGGAAGGAAAATTCACAATATTGTCCTCAAGCTGCATGCTGGCTTTGTCTCTGTAACACTTGTTAAAGTGGGCTTAGGGCAGATTCCTGAGGTGCCAGGTGCTGGGTAGTGCTTCAATTCCACTGACTCTTCGTTCTGTGGGATCGAAGCTTTTCCAGGACCTACGAATCCCCTGTGTTCATCAGACACCTCTGATCACTGGACTTTGGAAGGGTCATCTGCTAAAGTGAGGGTGCCTTGTCTGAAACCAGAGCAGAGGCTGAGTTGCATCGTGCTCTGGCTGGGCTCTGCGGGAGCTGGGGACGGTCCCCTAAAACCGTCTGCCACGGGCACCTGGGGATGCTCTCTGTGCTGGGAGTCTCCCACAGGGAAACACAAGGCAAAACCAGCTTTTCACCAGCAGCTGCCTCCCTCTCCCATTTAATGATGCATGATGGACCTCAGGAGAGGTGGGAACATGGGGGAATAAAGTGGGACTGTTTTATGAAAATGTTTGATCTTTGCTGTGGAGTCATCACCGTAGGATCCCTCCATCTAGAGAATTGTGTGTTTTGAATCTCACCAAGAGCCATTTTACCTTGCAGGAATTCCAGAATAAATATACATGTGATGAAGGTGCAGCTGAGGCAGGGATCTAGCTCATACTGTTATCTTGCAGGATTTTGGAAATAGTACAGTAGTGAGCCAGGCCCTTTAGTTTTATTTGTAGTATTTCCATCTTGAGATGGTATTTTGTTACAAAAATAAAATCTAGCTGAGCCAGTCAAAAAAACCCAAAAAACCCTTGGCTTGCTGGTAACTGTAAATAGATACCACTTAATGTGGAATACTGCAACTGCAGGAATTCACACTCAATTCGTGTTTAATTAATGACCTCATAAAAGCAACTAAAGGTTCAAACTTTCCATTTTAAATATATTCTCAGATACAGGAGCGTACAGGTGTTGAATACCAGCTATTTGTGGACTGCTCAGAACCTTTTCCTTCTAAATCTGCTAAGGGTTATTGTTCATTATTTCTGTTTCCCCTGTTCAGTTCGAATGACATCTCCTCATTTTTGGCTATAAACAGGTACCATATGCTCAAAGAGCTGATGGGCTTCACTGTGGTTGTCTCTGATGTTATTGATTCACAGAACTGTAAAACAGCAACATTTGAAGCAGCATGTTCCACAAACTTTGTGGATTTGAATTTTAGACTGTGGTGGTTCTCATGTATTTATGAATTTATTAACCCCCGAAATTTATAAGGACAAAAATATTCAGTTGTAAAATTCTTTGTAATACCAAAAAATTTCACGAGAGCAGAAAAAAGGAAGTGGAATAAACCAGCCCTATTATTATTGGTTCCCTTCAAGGTACTCAACTTACACAGCTCAGTCAATGAGACTGTAAATGTCCTTTTTCTCTGTTCCAATATATTGTTAATGTCTAACTGAAGTCTAAAATCCCTGCTTGTTTTCCTCTGGATGATTGTCTGCCTCTGTCCCTTGTCAGGCTGTCTCCTCCCCTGCAGGCAAGCGCAGCACAGACGGCCAGAGCATCTTTCCCAGCAGGAGAGGGACGGTTCTGGGGCAGGCTGGGGGCAGTGGCACCAGCTCTGTGTGCAGCCAGCTCAGCCAGCCCAGGACTGTGGGGCACAGGGGCATGGATGTGGTCTCTGTAAGAGCCCAGGACACCAGTTTTGAGCCTGGCCTGATGGGCCCTGATGCTGCCAGCATTGGGTATGTGGAACATTGAGTGATTACCTGAGTCCTAAACTGCCCTCTCTCTGGTGGCTGCCAACACCTCTGGGGCAGAGGGAGCTGCAGCAGGAAGCTCAAGGAACACCTCAATGGGATCAGGATTCCCACCCTGCCTCCCGTCAGCCCTGGGCAGGGCTGCAGGCAGCGCTGGCCTGGCACGGGCACCGACCTGGCCCCAAACGCGACCCCTGCTCCGGCTGCTGCGCTCTGCCAGCACAGCCATTTGCAGGGCCACATGGCAGAGGAGGCTGGGGAAAGGATCCAGGATAAAAATAAGCCTGACCTGGCTCATCAGCTCGTCCTTGCGTGGGCTGAGCAGGAATCAGAGGCTGGCGGGGGGAGATGAGAGCAGCAGCTTGCGGTGGCGATGCCGCGGATGGGACGTGTGTGATGGGTGATGGTCACCAGCTGCTGGGACAGCGTGGCACCACCCAGGGAGCTGGACCTCAATGCCCATGGGATCCCTGGCAGGGCATTCACCACGGCACTGGGAATTTCTCTCCTTCAGCATCAGGAATTAATAACTCTTAATGAATCATAGTCCCTTACACCATGAACTGAGAATGGCCTGCTTCGAATTTGCAATTTTTTCCTTCCAGAGGAGTGCAGGCAATTAAACTGGAACCACCTCAGAAGCTGAAGGGTGAAAGATTTTGGGAACTTCAGTAACTTTGAGATCCTTTATTTGAGTTACTTTGCAAAATCCTGTGCACTGGATACAAGTGCCTTGCTCCCTACAAGAGACTGAGTGTTGTTATCATGCACAACAGGTCTACCAGTAGTAGGAGAAAGTAGCGAGAAAAATTGAACCCCATGAGAATTTTCATTTTCTGATAGCTGAGGTTGCCCTAGCTGAATTAGCATTTCAGAACTTGCACTGGGATAATCCATGCAGCAGTTAATTTCAATGTTTTACTGCTATAGCAGTGTAAATCCTAGTAAATTAATTTCTATAATGCTTGAGAAGATTTTTTTTAAACATTCCCTTCCTCATTCATATTTAATAAACTCTGAAAATCTGCATTAGGACATCTATGTAAATTTCTTGGTTTTTTACTTGTGAGCAAAGGCAACTGTTGGTATTTAAACAGAAGGCTACAAAGAAATTAATGATACTTAGTCAACCATATTCTGTTTAACTGACAGACCTCTTTTCCTTAGGTGGATTCTCTCCAATTCTGTTTTTCAAATATCTACTTTCCCACTTGAGACTGCTGTTCATGGCCAAATAATCTAAATCTTGAGGGGCATGTGCTTTAAATAATATTTTGATGTAGTGTCTCTGTTTTTTCCTTTTGATTTAACAAATCAGGAATTTTGCAGAGACACAGGTCAGAAGAAACTTTTCTGCTGAGCTCTGTTTATAACTTCTTGCTAAATTTGCTGCCTTAGAGAAGCTGTAGTCTCCACTGGGATGCAGCTATGATTGCCAGAGGAAAAGAAGGAATTCAAAGATATGCAACTGATCATCAATCACAGAGGTGCCTGTGCACAGCACTATAAGAGAACCATCCTACTGACACCCTATTTTTCTTATAAATTTGTCCATGAAGTGCCTGAAAAAGGGAACAATAATTTAAAATAACTACCTGATGGAGTTATAGCCAGTATCTTTCCACACTGATTTTTGATCCTTACATTTCAGTCTCCTAGCTGAGGCAAAGGGTAGAGTTATAATTGTGCATCACACTCACCTTATTCCTGCTCAGACAGAAGCAACACAATGTCAGTGAAATGTTTTGGAAGCAGAATATAAAACTCATACACGTAAATTACTTAAAAAGAAAATGAAGCAAGGTGGAGGGCCTTAGGATGAATATTTAAAAGTTAAAAAGTGTCTTTCTCCTGCAAAGTCATAAACTCTGCATTTCACTTTCATAACTCCATTTATCCAATTATTCTAGCTCAAAACTGCTAAAATCTGCAGAGAACCATTAAAACTTCATTTCAGATTCATTCCTGTGCAGTGTCACTAAACACTGACATATTCTGAACGTGAGAACTGCAGAACATTTTTCTGCTCTAGAGAATGACCAAGCCTCTTGGGGTAAAAATATTTGCTACTGATAAACAAAGCTGTATGCACCATCTTCACAAGATTTTATGTCTTATTTTTAGTGTTTTTAATGGTGAAAAGTACTGTTAACCACCATTCTACTTATGGCCTGCCTTAGATTGTCCCCTGGGAAAGATGTCATAGGAGCTGATGCCTCTCCAGGGGTGCAGGGGTAAGAGAGAGGGAAGGGAGACGGAAGGCAGGGAATATGAGGGGCAGGGAGGGGAGCTTTGTGGTTGGAAAAGAGGATAAAGAGAGAGGCAAAATTATTAAAAAGAAGTTTTCAGCTGATAGGAACCGGCTAAGAGAAAAGGAGTGTGGAATAAATGAGCAGTTAGATTACAAAGAAGGAAAAGGAAGCCATTCAAGGGGTCAAATAGGAAAAAAGGGAGAATTCTTCAGCAAATATCAATGGGTAAGCCTGCAAGCAGAAAAGATGGATAGCAAGGCTTGAGAAACTTAGGCATTTTCTTCCCCTTGTAGTGGATTCACAGTATTGGGGGTTTTATTATGAAAAGTTAATTGCAAAAAATATTGTAAAAAATAGGGTATTATTTATTAAATTTCAAAAAAAGGATGTTAGACTAGAGAGTTGATCTAATTTGATAGCAATTGTCCAGAGCTATAGAGAATAACACACTGACATCACCAAGGTCTTAGAGATGCAAGAAATGCTCTACTCAGAATTCTAGCAAGAGAGGCTGGCATCTTGGCATCTCTGATGTTCCTCAATCAGTTTCCCCAGTAAAAGCCTAGGAAAGGAAAAGAAAAAANAAAAAAAAAAAAAAAAGCATGGGCAGGCATTTGTGTAGGCTGAATGCTCATGAAGATGGTCTATACACTTCAAAAATTTACATACTCTCAGTCACAGGGCTCACCAGAGGGGACTACTTATATTCTCTTCAAAGAGTGCTTTCTGTACGTTTTTGTAATGTAAAGATAAAGTACTTTCTGTACATTTTTGTAATGCACCTTTTGAAATGTGTTGTCAAAAAGAATAATTGTTTGGCAAACCTTCTGAAAAGATAATACTCTCCAAAAATTCTTTATGGAGAGTTTAATGAAAGTCTTTATTGACCCAATTTAATCAAACTTCGTACTTCCCCCTTTTATTGATTAAATTTTCAATAGAAAACATTACAGCTGGTGATCAATGGTTGTAATTTAGAAATGAATTCTTCCCAGGCTGCATAGCTCAGAGGTGTCACTGCCATCCGTGCTGTCTCTGCAGTGGATGTGGTGCTTGTGTATAATGTTGTCAGAAACCACTTCAAATAAACTTTGGTAGCTTTGTAAGTGGGGAGGAGACTGTCAGGGCCCCGAGGGCACTGATGTGCTTCCTTTGCCCTGAGCAGCCTCACCTGGATCCCCCACTCCCTGCTGCTGCCTTGGGCGTGCTCCAGCTGGGCTCAGGGGTGGTCCGTGTGCTGCCCTGGGATTTCTGTCTCCAGCCTTGTCTCCTGAGAGGCTCTTTGGGATTCCTGGATTGACCCAAGGTAGGTTCTTTCCCTTGCTGTGTCTGCTGAGGGCATCCTTGGGGTAGCCCCACTCCTGCTACTCCCCAGCAAAGGTGACCAGCCAGAAAAGGGTCAGCCAGGATGGCTTGAAAGGTGTAAAGAAATGGAAATGAGAAGGAAGAGAGTCTTGCTCCTGCCTGAATAGGTACCATAGCCAAAGGCCCTAAAAGGAAATGAAAAAAACTAAAATGCTCATCTGGCTGGAGAAAAATAAAATGGAAAGCAGCAACTGATGGCCCAAGGGAGGACCTCTCCAAGGACTGGGACAGGACCCTCAGTGCTTGAGGCTCGTGGAAACAGAGATAGGTGGAGGAGTGGAAATTCATGCTGAAACAACAGTAACTGTGTATTCCTGCACAGCAAAAGACTGTGTGGGAACTGGCCTGATGTGTGGAACTACTCAAGTAATTCCCAGTAGGCTTGTGGGGGACAAAATACAAGTCCTGAGGTGAAGGAGGATGATGGAGTAGGTGCTGAGTCCAAACCAATCCTATCAATTTGACTTAGAGCACAGTGAGTGTGCTCTGCATGGCTGGACACTGATCTGTACTGATACGTATACAAGATGTAGGAAGAGAAAAAGGAGATTAGAAAAAAAATTAGCAGAGGAGAGGAGGAGAGGAGAGGAGAGCATGGGGGAGCAGAGGAACGCAGTAAGAGAATAAAACCAATTCTATTTGAGAATAAAAAAAGAAACAGGCGGACATATAGTTAGTGCACATAGAAGGTAGCAACATAAATACCTTCACTTGTGTGACTCATTTGGCTCTTTCTTTGCTGGTGGAAAGTGCTTTAATTATGTCTCTGTGAATCAAACAGTGTTGGACTGTGTATATATGAAATACATTACTAAAGAGGTGGCAGTGTCCTACAGCCACCCCTTTGCATCTGCTTCCCATTGTGGTATTTAGTATAGCTAGAAACACTCTTGAGCTTCGTTTTGGATGTTGGTGACCAAGGGATGAATTTTCCCTGCCAGAGCTCAGGTAGTGCACTGGCAGCTCTGCCAAGTCAAATGTCTGTGGCTGATTTCCCAGTGTGTGTGTTTGATACCACTGGATGTAAGGAGAAAACTCTTCTATTTGCTGAAACATTACATGGAATGATTTATGGCAGAGAAATAAAGATGTATACCTGAGGTCTCTAAGTAGGACTGGTGTGAAAGGAAAATATTGAGGGAAAGAAAAAGATTGCAAATTTCTAATTAATTTTGTTTATTTATGCACACAAACCTTGAAATATTAATAGAGAATGCATAAGTAATTGATGGGCTACATGCAATTTTTCATTATCTTTATGCTGAGATAGGCAGGAAAGTCATTTCACAAAAACCACAGGCACATTACACCCTAAAAACTGCTGTAAGTTAGGTCTGGAGCTGCCCAGCTGCTGGGGGTGACTGAGCACCCCTTAGCCAGAGCCACCTCCATGGCCCTCTGCCAGGACTTTCCTTGAGTCATATGGATCTTTTCCTAGTCTGGTCAACCTTGATATCAAATGGTGGGCCAGTTTTTGTCTCCTATTTAAGGCAATGAACTTGAAGGTATGTTTTTTAAGCAGTTTAACAGCTGAAATAAAACTAATTCATATCCCAAGGGCAAATAGAAAACTATTAATATAGGGTATTAAAACTCTGATAGATTTTAATGACTGACTCATGATTTTTGTGAGTGCTGGGGTTGCCAGCAGACACTTGTCTGAGCTGTGGAACAGACTCTCAGGAGGGTGCAGGAGGTGGCATGTATTAGCAGAGTGGGAAGCAGCATCAAACAAGGGCTTCTTTTTTCCTAAGTTAAGAATTTTTCCTTTTAGAACAGGAAAAATAGGCAGAAGGGGGAGAGTTGAAAAGATTGAACTGCTAGGAATATTGTCTTAATTCCACTTCTGTTTAATTTGGGTGAGTTCTGGCAGAGCAGCCGAGCTTGAGGCCTCTGTGCTGGATGTCCCCAGCTTGCTTTCCTCAGGTTTTCTGAGCTCAAAGGCACTGAAAGTATCAAGACCCCCTGAACCATAAGCCTCCCATATGTGCCAATCTGCCAAAAAGTACCTGTGTTTCCATACTTTGTGATAGGAGAGAAAGCTGTTAAACCCCAAGAGTTTCCTGGTGTACACCTCTATGGACTGTAACAAACCCAGTGATGCTCTCCTGCCTCCTCTTTAGCTGTGTCTCACTGCTGGCAGAGCCCATTCTGGCACAGATCAATCCATATGCCTCGTCTCTTTAGCCCAGATGCCCTTCCTGTTGGATAGGGTCCCAGTGTCTGTATTTCTAGCTGAAGGAGAGCAAGAAATACCTTTAATTTTCCTGCAGGCTGCTGTCCCTGTCGACCTTTTCAGCTTCTGAATCTTTAGCTCTCCCCTATTCTCTGATGTTGGGCATGAATAATTAATTAAAAGTCTGGGGAGAAAGGAACACAGGAAATTCTGTGGTTTTTATTTTAAATGCCACCGCTGAATTGACGATAATTTAAAGATTTGCATATCTCTGGATTTGGTTTGGTTTGTTTTTTGTTTGTTAAGCTATTCTATAAAAATGACAGTTAGGGTAATGCACTGGTGGTTAAGAGGCTCGTTTCTCTACCAGCACCATATCAGCCTTTCCACAGTCAACACCACCAAATCTTGCCAGGAAAGGCCTTGGGGAGCCTTAATAACAGAAACTGTTTCCTCTTGGTGCTTTTGATAGCGGCTGATTTGAGGCCACAGTTCTGCTGATGCTTTTCCTGGTGGCAGTGCTGGTGGTGGCTGCTGGTTTCCTTTCCCAACAAGTTCTACTAGCATGACTTGGAGGGCAATTTGTTTAAACGATATTATTATTACTATCATTATTATTATTATTATTGTTATTTGTAGCATCTATATTATTATAGAGTATTTCACCAGTCAGTGGAGTCAGACAAGCATCCCAATTAATCCCTGATAGTGATCCATTTGTTTAGGTTAAATACAGAATTTTATGCTGATTTTTAAGCATTTAGAGGTGGTTGAAATTTGTGTCTGCATAGAGTACTGGCTTGAAATTAAAACACATGTTAAAATATTGACTCTATCCTTCTTTCCTCTTTTCCATCTTGAATGTCCATACTCTCAGGGGTTTCTGAGTGGACGCTGCAGCAAAGCAAGCAGCCAAAAGTCAGATTAATATTTTGCAAGTTGTCTCTTGTAGAAGGGTTATTCAGCCACTTCTGAACAGGGTGTCTGTTCTGTGCTTCCTACCTGGCTTTTCTCAGAAGTGAATTGACTGCAGTGGCTTCACTCCTACTCCTTCACCCACAATCTCACCTCCTTTGCATGAGAGAACATCTCAGCCAGCACAGACGCCTCTGTCCACCCTTTTGGGGTGCAAATTCTTCTATCCCAGGTACCCGCAGAAACAATCTCAGTGAAGTGCACAGTAGCCTGTAACATAACAGTGAGAGTTTTCTTTGCTGACTAGTTAAGTTGCCCATCCAAAAGGCCATGAAGATTTTTATATGTCTCTCCTGCCCATAAACCGTATCAAAAACCCTTCCAAATTCAAAGCTCCCACATGGGTTTTTAGAGCTCAGGGATGTTGCCAAATTAGCCCAAAATCGGCATTATTTATTTTGACTCCTTAAGAGCCAACAATTGGGTATCTCACTTCACTTTTTCCTTGCTTAGAGCTTGAGGCTTTCTCCAGTGCATGTTGCACTGTAGAGTGAGCTCTGCTCATCCTTGCTGCTTCTCTGGAGCACTCTGCAACCAACAGGAATATTTGCTTACACAGAGTTTAAAAAGAGACACAAAACCTGACCCAGAATGGTTAACAGGTTTGCTATCCCCTTCAGTGGGCTCAGGGTTGTCCCCTTTTATTTCAAGACATGTTAGATTAGGTGCAAACTTTTTTTTTTGACAGCCTGGAGTAGTTAGCAGTTTAAAAGCACCTCTTTCCCAGGCTGGGCTGACTTAGCAGGCACCTTTGCAATGCTGGGTAAATACAATGAACCATTCAAGTGGAAAATCATTTTAAAAATAGCATTTTAGTAAAACCTTTGGTTTGCCCTCTGAATCCTTATTAATAAAAATAAATCTCCATTACCCTCTCACTTGGCCTTACCTTCCTGTTTGGTAGAAATTTATTTTTTTTTCAGTAGCAGCATTAAAGATTCATCCATTATTTGGAGTAATTCTTGGGCAATGCAAATCTAATAGACTTGATGCATAGCATTTTCTTTAGGATAAAAGCTAACTGCCTTTATTCAGCTTACACAATCCCTTCTGAAAGAGCCCTTTATACAGCTCATGTCATGTCAGCAGTAATCATGGCCTGAGTGGTGGTGCATGCAAATCAGCAGCTGCTCTTTAGTGGGGCTGGAGGAGTCACATAATGAGTTTGCCAGTAAGTGCAAGGGCAGATCGTATTTAATGCTGATGGTTTTTCAGGCAGATCAGTCTGTTACCTTTGCTCTCTTCACCCTGCCCAGCCAGCACCCCGGCTGCCACCTCTGCAGTGGTCACCTGTCAAAACCAGCCAACAGACATCAGCACCCAGTGCTGGGAAACAAAAGAAGGATTTCCAGTTGTCCTGGTGTTCAGTTTCCCCAGAGTTACAGCACGGGATGGCAGCAAGCCCCTCATCACTGCAGCTGTGTGGCTGGAGGATGTGGATACCTTGCCATAACTCCAGAGTTTTCTATTACATCACCAAGACAGGTGGGATGTTAATGCTGACCTAGGCATTAGCAGTTCTGGTGCTTTGTTTTGGTTTTTTTTACCCCTTCCCAAGCATTTAGATATGATGGGAAACCAGTTAGAAATGCAAACTAAAGCAGTCAAGCTAACCCAGGGGTCTGAACTGTTCATTAAAGCAGATATTTCAGAAGGGTGGGAGATGGATTAAGTAACATCTTTAGTATGACAAAATTCTGTTGTGATTGTAGGTGTAAATCTGGTTTCAGGAGTGGATAAAAATCACTGCTCCTGATCCATACCATGCAGGCTGATGTCAATGAGAACTCCGTGTATTTTCTTTTGCTGAAAGAAGCAAAGGATGCTAAAAACTGTTTTATACTTGTATTTTTCTAGCAATAATTTCTAAGTTGTTTGTGTGTGCTCCACATTTACTGGGAACTTCTGTCATGTCCTCAGAGTACAGGTTTTTCAAAGAGGGAGAAGCTATAGGATTCTCACAGAGAGTAAAAAAAGGGAAAAGATAACGTATGCACAGGAATGTCATACACTACAAACTCGAAACCACCCCCTTGCCTTACTTCTCTTCTACCAGGCTCTTGGACAAAACCTTTGCCTATTACTTTTCATAATGAACAAAACTATTCCAATATTGCTTTGTTGTTGGATTCCAGCTCTATTGTTTCTCTTGTTATGCACTTATATAAGGTTGTAATGAAATAACTGCCTGGACTGTTAATTCTCGATGCCACAGTACAACAGCAGTGAATTACTGATTGATAAATAAGGCTTTTAGGATCCCAGTGGGTTCTGGCTTGTTCCAGAAGAAAGGGCTGGTGAGGAGAAGAGCACAGGTGCCTTTTGCAGTTCAACTGAAGCATCACTCTGACCTTGTTTAGCTGAATTTTAGTTTGTGTGAGGTGATGTCATTTCTTTGGCCATGCCAGACTGCGCAACAGGCAAAGCAGTGCTCTGGGTTGGTACATCACATTTAAGTTTTGAGGAGTCTGGAGCCACTAAATCCTTTCAGTAAGATGAAGGTTTCCTGCTGTGTTGCAAGACAAATGGGCAGAAAGCAGAAATTCTTTCAGAGGAGATAAGTGGTTTGGGTTTGGTTTTGTTTGTAACATATATCTTTAGAAAAAAATAATCTGGAAGTATATGTGAATCTCCTTGCTCAGCTTCTCCTTTGGATCCTGTTCTCTTTCTTTTTGTGGATGATTTCCTTGGTGGCTCTTAGAGGGAAAATACTTTTCAAACATCAAAGAACAGTAATGTATCAAAAAGAGGAGATTTCACTATTGGAAAATAAACTAAGAGCAGTGCAAATGCCACCTGGGTTTTTCAGGTGGTGCCTGCTGCTTCATGCTGCTGTCAGTGCTCATCTAGTCATTGCTTTTTCATCTCTATTCCAAGATTTTGTGAAGAAATGAAGCACAGTTCATTCCCACAAACTGCTTTGGATTTACAGATTTCTCTCTTTACCCCTCACTTCACCCTTTCTGCCCCCTCCCTTCTCCCCCGCAGCCTTCGTGCAGCCTGACAATCCTGTGCTTAATCCCAGAGAACATATTTTTGGTACTGGCACAATAAAGAAAAAAGAGACAAATTGATTTGCATTTCTTATCTGGGAGATTCACTTGCAAAATCTAGTACAGTTTCACTGACGTAGAGGCAGGAGAGATGATCCTGTAAATCTGACATATCTTTATTGAGGCTGAGAGGAAAGGGAGTGGGAGGATGGTCTGAGCTCACTACAGGAAATCATACTGTAGGTAGCTTTGTTTGTTGTTCAACACACGTTTCACAGAGGCCTTCCTGGTTGTTTTGGAGATGCCCTCACAGTGCCATAAGCACCCAGTCCCAGGTTATCAAGGTGCAGGCAGCTCCTGTTTCCCTCTAGCTTGGCTGGAACTGAAGAGGAGGAGCAGTCCCCTGTCAGATGGGGTGTACACACACCTTGCCAGTCCAGCTGCATCATCTTTATTTTTACACAGATGTGTGTGCTGAGCCCAGGGAATCAGTCGGGTCCAGTGACAGGAGAAATTTGCCCTTCCCGTGCTGCTCCCTTGTGTGTGAGTGCTTGGAAGGCAGAAGTAACCAGAGTAGAAAAATCACCTTAGGGAAATGTCTGGGGTCTCCTCCCTCCTAGAGCTGCCAGAGCAGCCCCACCATTGCCTGTCTCTGACAGTTGTGTCATTCAGGTTTCCTCCATGTCAGGCTGCAACCTGTGAGCAGTGACTTCTTACCCGTCCTACGGCAACCTGTGCTACCCTGCTGCTGTCAGTGCATCTCTGACACCTGAGCAGCAGAGGGGTGGAGAGCCAGTCCAGATCATCAGTTGGCTGAATTCCCTCCTGTCTTTAAAACAGGTGCTTGGTCAAAGCCCAGCAGCAGCGGTGACGTACGTTCCTTGTTGGACTACAAGGGCATGCTTCCAAGTGGGACACAGAGGGGTTCTTTAAGTATAATTTTGGGCAAAAAGAAATGAAAACCTGAGAGGTGGAAAAAGACAAGTGTAATTGGCTGGATGAGACAGTAACCTCCTCGGGTGCCTCTGCACTCAGCACTTAATGCAGCCTCTCATAGCTGAACTACTCATGCAGTAGGCAGGAGGTTGCCCACGCCTTGGATCACTGTGTTCTCTGTTCAGGTGACTCCACCGCCTCTCCAGGCATGTCTAGGAACACGGAGTCTAAGGAAATGTGGGGTTTTGGGTGACTGATGCCTGAAACAAGCCGAAATTGCAGATCAGTCATGGAGATATTAAAGTGTTGCTGTGGGAGCTGGGTAATCTTTCAGAGCTTTCATCTACTCTGCTTGCTGCAGCTGCACAGCCACCCTGTGTTCACTGGAGTCACCCTGTTTCACAGCAGTGTGAAAGAAGAAAAAGACTCTTACACGTTAAATTTTCATTTTCTGGCCCTTTTGCCCCTGTCCTTCCATTCTGCCCTTCTCAGCACCTTCAGAGCTGCTTGCTCCAACAATGAGATCACAGGATAACAAAAGCTTTGAGGCTACTCAGGGCGAGGTCCAATTGGGTGTCGAGTGTCTCCAAGGGTGAAGATTCCACAACATCTCGGGGCAACCTGTTGCAGTGCTTGATAACCTTCAGAGTGAAAAGGATTTTTCTTGTGTTTGACCAGAACCTCCTGTGTTTCACCTAAGTGCCCATTTCTTCTTGTCCTCTCACTGGACACCACCAAGCAGGGTCAGGTTCAGTCATCTTTGCACTCTCACATCAGCTATTGCACACATTAATAAGACAGTCATGAACCCTTCTTTCCCCAGGCTGAGAGGTCCCAGCTCTCAGACTTTCCTCACATGAGCAATGCTGCACTCCCTTCACTGCCTTGGTGGCCCTTGGCTGGACTCACTTGACCCTCACTCGTATGGAGAAGCCCACAAATGGGCCCAGCAGTCCAGGTGTGCCTCACCAGGGCTGAGCAGAGAGGAATGATTACCGAATGCCAGAGCTCTCACTCCAAAATCATTGCCAGATGTGCAATTGGTTGTGGCAGTTCTGTAGCCAGGCCATGGAGCAGATTAACTTAAATGAATTTTCTAATTTTACCTTATACTACATCAGCAGAGTGGTTTGCTATTTGGCCCTGAGTAATCTCTTCTGAATGGCAAAGCAATCCAATCAAGTCCAGAACCACTGCTGAGTCTGTGATGAAGTGATTTGTGGTGCTGGCCTAGTACTTGGGTAATTTTTTTGTTCTGATTTTTCATCTTGGCTTTGTTCAACCAACAGAAATCATGATGCCAAACGTAGACAAACGACCTTTCCAAAGTTGTGTTTTAAGGATTTCTAACTTGGTTTTTGTGATATATCTATCTTTGAATTCTTATGAAGCTCAATGAATTGAAAACAATAGTTTCCAATTTATTTTAAAATGTTCACATCATTCATGAAATACATGATGACAAATATTCTATAGCCTTTTCATGAGTGGGCTGGTGTTATTTTCATGGTAGCCTGTGTTATTTAGAGACGTTTTTGAATTGGTACACTCAATCAATTCTTCAACAGTTCTGCAAGGTTCAGGTTTTTTCATTGGATTAATCATTCTGTGAAATCTGTCAAGTAGCCATCACCCCGATGATGCTATTTTTATCACTTCTATCCTTATGTAGAGCTAGATATTTATTATGATAGCAGACTCTAATATTCCAATAGTATTTCTGTGAGGTGTTAGTCATTGGGAAAGGACTTTTTGCTAAATATATCTTGGGTTGCACATAAAGAAGTGTGACCAGCAGGTCGAGAGAGGTGATTCTCCTCTTGTGCTCCACTCTCCTGAGACCCCACCTGCAGAGCTGCCTCCAGCTCTGGGCCCCCAACACAAGAAGGATGTGGAGCTGTGGAAGCAAGTCCAGAGCAGGCCATGAAGAGGCTGGAGCACCTCTGCTCTGGAGCCAGGCTGAGAGAGCTGAGGGTGTTCAGTCTGAAGTAGAGAAGATTCTGAGGAGACCTTAGACCCCTTCCAGTGCCTAAAAGGGCTCCAAGAGAGCTGGAGAGAGACTTTTGGCAAGGGCATGCAGCGACAGGACAAGGAGGGAATGGCTTCCCGGTGCTGGAGGGCAGGGTTAGGTAAGATATTAAGAAGAAATTCTTCCCTAGGAGGGTGGTGAGGCCCTGGCACAGGGTGCCCAGAGCAGCTGTGGCTGCCCCATCCCTGGAAGGGTCTAAGGCCAGGTTGGACGGGGCTTGGAGCAGCCTGGGATAGTGGAAGGTGCCCCTGCCCATGGCACAGGGTAAAAGCGGATGGTCCTTAAGGTCCCTTCCAGCCCACATCATGCTGTGATTCTGTATCTCCATTCATTTTCTGTAAGTAGAAGATATTTCTGCTTACAGATCGCAGGGCAGAAAGGTCGCATTCCTGCCCACTTCCTATTTTAAACCTCAGACCAGTTTAGGAAGGGATTCTCTGTAGTAACTCTATGTTTCTATTTCATCATCCAGTATTTTGTCTCTTTGTAGCAAATGTAATAAATATACACACCTTATTTCAGATACTTCTGGAAAGGAAATAAATACAGTGTGCAAAATCTAACCGTGGCTCAGAAGACAGACCTGTAAGGTGTAAGAATCCAGCAAGGTAGAGACAACCACAGGATCTGACCTCACCTGTTCTGATCATAATTCGTGTTTCAGTTCTGATCAGTTGCTGGTACATAACTTGTTTCAGAATTTTGGAAAGGGGGTGCTCAGCCAGGACGTATTTCCTAAAGTAAAAATCCCCTTTTCATTCTAGTCTTGTTCCCGGCATAGAGGTGTCAAATTCAGGCACCTTTTGCTTCTGTATTTAGCATGCAGACTGGTATTTACAGCCCCATGTCGGTGTGCCTGACCAGTTATGAAGTTTTCCTTGGCTTATTTGGGTTGGGTGCTCCATCAGATACACCTCCCACATGACATGCAAGGCATCCTTCTGTCCTGACCAGCCCCTCCTTTGAATTTGTAGGGACTCTAAATTATCAACTAAGACTTTTTAAAAAACTCTGGTAGCTGCTCCATGAGTTTTCCAAAGTCCCGGGGAAGTACAATCTGTAAGCACAGTATCTTGGCATCCTCATAAAAAAAATTACCTTGGAGAAACCAAGTGAAAGGTTAGAACTGTTGAGAGTTTTAATCAATAATATATGAGTTGGATGAGCAGTATACTGTACTTTGCAGTGCGCAATCAATAATACATTTTTTATGGTCACCTTTTTAATCCTCAGAAAAACTACATCAAAAATTTCACCCTAGACTGCCCACAAGAATCAATAATAGAGAAAGGTTGCCTCTTCCCCTTAGTACAGTTTAATGAAAAGCATAATGAATTTATTTCCTAAATGATGCTACAAATCTATTATACATCTTCTGGAAATACCAAGTGGAAAATAGTGTTTAATATAGTCATAGAGTTATGAATTTTCAAAAACTGGAAATGCAAAGTTTAAAGTTGCCATTGTAACTCTTCGGTTAATTTTTAAAGTATAAAATCAAGGAAAACAGAGTCTATGTAAATCAAGCTGAGTTTATTTATTATTATCAAAATTTACTATTTGTATTCTTATAGTGTGTAAAATCCTAAAGAAAGAGACCATTCCAATATACAGGGCACATACTTCTCTCTGGTTTCCATTGACTTTAATGGTTTCACAATTACCTCAAGACTGCTTCTGTGAATGGAAGCCTGGCACTAGCTTGGAATCTATTTGTAATCTAATGTGTATAATTTTCAGTAAAATTGACAAAAGTTTTAAACTTCACTTTTCCTACTGAATCACACAGCAAAGTTCTATAGTTTTGAAATTTATGTGCATTTATGGAGAATTTGCCATTATACTAAAAGAGGGATCAAACTTTTCTTAATGCCAGCTGACCACATTTCTATTTCAGGCTTGAAGGCATTAAAATTCCTGCTTGCTGAATCACAAAATGTATTGCTTTGTTAGCAGTACTTCAGATCCCTATGGACTTCTGCTGCTGTTTTACTGCATCACCAATTATTTGTGATGTATTATTAATTATATGTGATCTATACTTGCACCACTTCCATGGCTGTAGTGGTAGCTCATTTAAAAGAGAAGGAGATTATGTAAAAAATGGCTTTTTCTTTTTTTGTTGTTTTTGGTGGTTTTTTTTTTTTTTTTTTTTCCTGTGGCAAGTTGCTAGCTGGGTGGTATAAAAAGATTTTTATCCCAGCTGTAATGAAAACACTGTTGTGTGCATGTCCATGCCTGGCAGGAGCAGGCTACAGGACATGATCACACTATTCTGGACAATGACTGGGGAGAAGGTTGGAAATGTAAAAGAGAGACTTCAATCTCAGCGTCATCTTATTTTTCCTTCTAGAAGAGAAAATATAATCTTTGGTACTGAACAAAGATTGTTAGGAAAAGAACCAATATTATTTTCCTACAGGGATTGTTGTTCTTTTGAGCTACACTCTGTGAAAGTCCAAGGATTGGTCCTGGTAGAGCTGGGATGGGGGTACAGCAGCCAGTGTGTTTTTTCTTTGGCAATCTAATTTTTTTCAGTGCTGTCTTGGAAGGTGCAGCATTCAGACTCCATTAAAATCTGTGTCATATCACCAACACAACTTGTAGTCAGTAAAAATTCCCTTTGTGTGAGGCATCTATGTGTGTTGGGAATGGCCCTGCTGTTGTAACATAAGAAGATGTTTTCTGTATCCAACAGGATACAGGATACAACAGCAATAGGAAGAAAATGGAAAATAGGACAAGTGAATCCTGCCACTCTACTGTTATCAAAATCCACAGAAACCATGACCCAAAGATCCCTCAGCAGTGTGTCTGACTGCAAATGTGAGGAGATGGGTTTGAGGTTTAGGCAGTTTCTTGGCCAGCTCTGGTGGAAACCTCCCTGTGGAGAACTGAAAAGCAGAATTCAGCTTCTTCACAAACACATCACAACAGTTGTTCCAGTTTCTACTGTGCTGGGATTGGTGCCTTAAGATAAAGCTGTATTTCCTTATCACTGCTCACAGCCATGTCGTTTCCCATGTACAAAAAGTTCTGAAAAATCCTACACAATAGGCAAGTAAAATTCTAAGAAAACAAATGTAAGTGTTGCTGAAGGTAGGAACTAAAACCAATTAAGATTTTCTCACAAAGTAATTTCCCTTATTTGCAGTCTGCTTAATTGTCTCTGAAACTCCTTCACAGGGATGTAATGAAAATGTCACTTTTCATGCTGTTTGTCTCTTTGAGAAAGCATCCCCAGGTCGGAGCAGACCCACCCGGGGCAAGCTCGTGCTGATGTCTCAGACACCAAGAGCAGCTAAATCCCAGGAACAGAGCGCAGCCTCTCCCAGCTGCGGGAGGAGCTCATCCCAAGCCTCTGCGTGGCAGCCCACGCCTGTCCTGCCTCGCTGGAGGGATCGCTCAGGGAATCACTGCCCTGCCAGTCAGGAGTGAAACCCTCGGGCTCCTTTATGTCGCTGGAGAGACAAACACCCCCGGAGTGTGACTCAGACTCCAATCTGCTAATTTTCTGGAGGTGTCTGCCTATCTGCATTTACTATTGAGGGAGTACAAAATGACTAGTCTCCTAAATTAGGTATTCTGCTCAGATGTTTCAAGGTGGAAGAATGAATCTGTACCTAAGCCCTGAACACCCTTATAAAGGCTGAACTTCTTGCCATCGCTGCCCAGCTTGGATAAAGTCAGCCTCAGTCTGATTGCAGCACGGAAAGTGCAAGCAGTCACAGCTGCATGTCCACGTGGCTCTGGCTGGACACAGGCAGCGGTGACAGCCATGAAAAGGAGCAAAGTTGAGAGCAGGTGTCTCTGCTGTTGAAGCTGGGGCAGGGAGGTGAAAATCTGACATCCTGGCATAGGTAAACCTGGTGATTCCCAAGAATTAGATTCTCTCACGTGATTACTTTAAGCAGTCTATTACCTATATGTTATTTCTGTTTTGTGATTAAATTTTCTACTTGTGTGGTGCTGAACATAACCCTGTATTCACCAAGGCAGTGGAAGTTACAGTCAGCTGGTGCTTTTAAAGACAAAGACCTTGACAAGGTGCAAAGAATTAGCAGAGGTTATTTTAAAAAAGTATAAATTTTTTTATGTGGGTGCTTTCTCATGGTGCATGCAAGACTTTCTCCTCTTATTAAAAAGGAGGAAGTGAGTAATTACCAATATCATCCTTAAAAAGAAAATCACAAAAGTCCTTGATGTATGTCATTCTGTAGCTAAAGGGAAGTAAAATATGTATTTAAACATAGCAGTAAAAACACTCCTAATCCTGAAGGTTAATCAAATAATTTGGAAGTTTTTGTCAGTTTTGGGTTTTGTACCACTATAAAGTTTATATAAAGAGTAACTCAGTTTGTCAGGCTGGATGGAGACTTGAGAGATGCCTTGCTGCTTTGCAGAGATCATGGCTGACATGGCTGATATCCAAAGCATTACTTGCAAGTAATGGCAAGTCTCTCCCTATAGTCCCTCTGTTTTCTCTTTTCCCCACCACAGTTTTCCTGACCACACTCATTATTAGTAATAATTTTTTATCTTCTTAAGAATGCTGACCAAGGAGCTCTCCCTTGACTGACACAGCTCTCAAGTGACTCTCCACAGTGATTATCATGGAATTAATCCCTTGACTCCCTCAGGAGGAATACCCCTGGGCTGACTTTCAGCAGAATTGTGTTATGATTATTATTGCATGCCAACAAATTTACGTGGGGCTGCATCATAGCAGTAGATGTCATCTGAAAGTAGTTTGCAGTGGTGTTGCTTTTGTTTGACTGCTATAGTGCTGGTTAAAATGCCTCTCAGCAGCACTATTGCTTGATTGCTGGGTACTGCAAATTCTGGAGAATTAGAGTTGTTTGAGTGTTGTGGATAGACTGTGGTGATTCAGCAGATATTCTGCCTTTGTTCTTTTTGCCGCACCCCCACATGAAAACCTACTTTTCCTACTTTGCCCATGGAGAGACAACCTATTTTATTTCTTTTAACCACCTTCAAATGACGTCTCCTGAGACCTCTTTAGGGGGAAAAAAAAGACTTATTGTTAGTTATAACCTGCTCTCTCACTGAGATATTTTATGAAACCAAGGACTGATGACTTCACTTACTTCTGCCTTACTTTTCAATCCTAGCTTTACATTCTCTAAATGAGGGAGGGGAGGAAAGGTTGAATAATGCTGCTTAAGTACTTGGGGAAGTAGAAATATGGCAGTGCTAGATCCAGAAACTTCCTGCTGCATTTTAGATGTGCATGCAGAACCTCAACCTCTGAGGAGACTGAAAGGGTTGAGGGTTGTTTCCATCAACACTGGGCTCTCTTGGGAGGGATAGGAGTGTGGTCCCATGTCAGCTGCTAACCTGGAGCAGGATTTGCCAGTCCGCTGAAGCCGATCTGAACACACTCTGCTGTGGAAGGGGATGGTCTGTTGCAGCTCTGTTCTGGTCTGCACCCCTCTTCTGTCATCCGTGCTGCTTTAGTGGCCAGATTATTCTGAACTAAATCAGAGCAGCTCAGTGATCTGGCTGAAACTAAACCTGTGCGTCGGGCTTGTTTTCAGTGGTTGCTCACCCCCATGGTGGGGAAGAGGTGATGCTCTGCAGGTTCCTCCTGCATGGTGGAGGGAGGGCAGACCTGCCTGTTCACCAGGGTCCTATATCTGCTGAGACTGCATGAGAAATTGCAGATTTAGGGGTCTGAAGTGGGAATGCTGACTCTAAAGAGCCAGTAGGCACAAGGATTCCTTTCAAAGCTTTTCCAGTGTAACTGTCTTCAGCAGTAATCTATTAATAGTCCACTAATTTAGAGAAATACCAGTGGCAATTAACATTGTGAAGTGACACCCATTGAAGGGTGGAAATGCTTATTCCTGCAGTGATGATGCCGTTGCACAGTGCAGCTTCTGTTCATACTGGTATGTTCATGGAGTACTGGACTTCATCAGGAGCTGTAAAACCTGTATCAAGAGAGGAGTTTTGTTGAAGCATTGGAGTTCCTTTTATTTTTTAGTGGTTTACTTGTCAGGTGTTCCACAGTTAAACTGTATGGTGAAGGAGGCTGGGCTGCCACACGTCACAGGAAAGCTGTCCCCCCACTCCTCCCTGTGGAATCAGGGGTGCTGGGCAGCAGGGCTCCTTCGGAAAGCCCTTTGGGAGAAGCCTCTGTGGCCTGAGAGTCCCAAAGCTGCTCAGAGACGGTGCCATGGTGCACTGCGTGCTGCTCCCACAAGTTCTCACTCCTTTCAAATATACCCTGATCCTCCCCCTACTCCCACTTGCTTGTGCGACTCTCAGTGAAGTTGCACACGTAGGGAGACCTCAGAGCTGACTGGCACACCAGATCTGGATTACAATGCTCTGTGGATTTTGCAGGCCAGATTAAAGTACTTGGAAGGATCAGTCTGGCTCATGGGCTATATTTTTGACATTCTTGTTGTAGAAAAGTATTAGGAGTTGTAAGAAGGACTAATGTGAGCTTATATTTTACAATTTGGTGTGGTAACTGCTTTGTTAAGGAAAGCAGAATTTGGAGAAGTTGTACTATTTTTGTCTGTTGGGTTTTTTGTTGCAGCAAATGCCTGTAACATCTCCTACATTGAAAAGCAAACCTAATTTTCCCCATTATAACCATTCAATTAGTCTCATCTCTGCTCCCATTTTCCAAGCAACTTAACAAGATGAGAAAAATCCTTCAAATTGCACTTATAATATAAACACTGCCAGTGAGCCTTTAGCAGTGAGGAAAGCCGATGGGACAATCTGCATTTACAGAAAGCTGGTTAACAGCAAATGCATTTCAGCTGATAAATGGCAGGTAAAGGCGCATGTCTGCATAATATAGTTATCACCTGTAAAATGTTTTCCATGTAGAGATGTTAATGTATCTTGCAAGGAAATGTGACTATCATTTGGCTTCTGAGGCACAAGGAAATTGAAGGACAAGTCTGGAGGAACTTCCCAAGGACATGCTGCCATAAGTGGGAGAGTCTTGTGACTGTTTGTGTTGGGTATCTTCTATCTTATCCATCATTGGGGAATCAGTCTTGAACAGGTTTTGTGAAATGTTGTGTCCCCTTTGCAGTAAGGAGCTGTTACTGGTCTCACTGGGTGCCAGGAGAGGCTTCAGCTCAGTGTAGGCTTCAGGGAAAGCCCGGTGGAAAGCTGATTCTCCAGCAGCATGTGACAGCAGTCTTCTTTCTCAGGCTGAAAATGGGACATGCCTGGAACAGTGCCCGGCCTGGGGGAGAGAGGTTTCATTTGAAGGCACCTTTCTTTCCCTCCTCTCTATGTTCTGTCTGAAAATTACAACTTCTCGGGGAAAAAGGCTTGTTTGGTTGAGGTTTTCTTAGATGTCTTGGAATATTCAAATAGCTTGGATCACTCTCCAGCTGGTTAATAGGCAAACAAGCACATCCAGCTGGTCAGTGTATGTATGGAGGTGGGAATGATCTGTAGGGAATGCAGGATTGCCTGGCTGGTGGCTGGGGATGTGCTGAGCAGATGGCAGCATTGTTGCTGGGGCAAGAACACAAGACAACTAGAAATACTAGAGGACATTGTAATTAGAAGGGATAGGGCAAACTGTGGTACAAAAATGACAGAATAAATTGATAGAGGTCAAACCCTATAGGTAATGTAAATTCATTAGCTCTGCGATTGTCTCATACAGCAGCAGGAAAAGTTTAGAACTGACCTCAATTTTTTGGATAGAAGAACAGTAAAACTCCACCAAAGAAAAAAAAAAAAA
>VZRS01003312.1:531804-607065 GCA_013398055.1 Ifrita kowaldi | reverse complement strand
CACCAAAAAAAAAAAAAAAAAAAAAAAAAACCACCAAAAAAGCTCAGGCTGTAGTCAGAGAATTATCTGTACCACCTGTTCTTGTATTGGCTTTTCCTTAACTTTTATATGTAAATGTATATAGATATTTTGGGCAGATTTTGTAGGCTGGGTTAAGCAGGGTGAATATCATAGCCAATGAGGATAAAATAGTACAAAAGGAAGGTTATCTTGATATTTGCATCACCATCTTATGTGGAACTTGGCATTCTGCTGGATTTCATCTTTGTCTTCATTGCTTCAGTCATCAAATTTCTACTTTTTAAAAAAAGAAATTTAGGGACAATGTGGACATTTAAATTTAGCATTAGAGGTCTTATGACAACATTTCTGATGACTTCAGCTATTTACCTTTCTGCTCTTAAACTTTCTGCTTGACATCTCTGAGAACATTTGTTGCCCTATCCTTTGTAGATGCCGAATTTTACACAGGTTTCAAGACTTTAACACATTATTTCTGGTCCCAGAAGGCTTATCTGCAGGCTGCTGGACTGTGGATGGGTGTCAGAGGTTGAATTATGACGTGTTTTCTTTCTGTCAGAGTTGGTTGCCAGCACTGGCACCGGTTTTGTCTGTACCAGTTTCTGATGAAACGCTTCCAGATCGTGGTCAAATTCACTCATCCAAAATGAAAGGCAACTGCCCAAGCTGACCAAAAAATTGCTAATCTTCTTCCCCAAGCCTTTCTTCTTCTCCCCCAAGCCTTTCTGCTTCTCCCTGCTCTGTGTTTGGAGGAACCTCCTGTTCTTCAAGCCAGGTCCCAAATTCAGGAGCTGTTTCTGAAAGCTGGGGAAGAGGGATGGTCTGTTGTGACTGTGTCTCCGTTAAAGCAGTGGGATTTCAGTGTAGTTTGGATCAGTCTGCAGTTCCCAGCCAATTTAAATTTGAAGTTTTTTACTTATGTATTTTAAACCAAGTACTCACTTTGCTGAAAGGAGACTGAGCTTTGAAAAATAAGATGGAGTAGTCCATTGGAAAATCCTTACTGAAGTGTGGCACTGCTGTCAGGGCCAGAATTTGTTTTCCAAATGTTAATTTGATAGACCTGGAGTTGAAACTGCTCAAACTGCTAAAAACTTAGAGAAGAATTGTAACCCTTCAGCAGGGACATTCTAGTCTGGCCATTTTCTTTCCAACAACACCCTCCTTTGATGTGTTTGCCATTGCAGAGTCAAGACTTTGCATTTGCTACCCTCTCATGAATTGGTGGCTGTGGATGCTTTTTTTCTGTCTTGCAACTGAACACTAAAAACTTGTCAGGCTCTTAATCTCTTTGCACCAAAAATAGCTTTGATCATTGCAGGATACAATTCCTACTAAATGTGCGTGATATTAATATCTTTTTTTTTAATATGTCAATCTTATCTAGAATTTCCTTGAGCAAAGAGACTGGGACACCAATGGGGAGAAAGTTAGGAAAGGCATTTCTATAGATAAGATGAAATGCTTAAAATACCTCTTTAAGAACCTTTTAAAATTTTAAACCATTGATTTGCATTTTCAGCATAGTACAGGCATTACTGGAGTCATCACAGCAAGCCTTCTTGAAGGGCAGTGTTAGACCTTTAATTTACAGAGTGCAGTTGGGTCACCTCCCTCCTGAAATATTATAGACCAAATGGTTTTTCCCTTGATTTATAAAGAGTTATCAGCAATTACACACAACTCAGTGTAGCTACACACAGTTCAGTCTGTACTAGAGGTCTATCTGCTGCAAAATCAAGGCGAAAATATTTTCAAGGCCGGTTTCAAAGGAGATCAAAGAAAATCTACAAAATGGGATTTTCCTAAGTTAGGATTCAGGTTGGGGTAAATGACATTTAGGTTACTGCCTCAGGACACACCTGAAGTGTGTGAAGCCACTTAGCACCTTAAGCCTTGTTGAGGGTTATTCCTTCCAATAATAAAAGCGAGTTTGTTACCAGAGTGATAAACAATAACCCCTTCAGTGAGCAAAGAGATTAACAACATCTTACATGAAACATAAGATGTGCAGAAAGGAACAGCACACTCACTAACTCCTCTGAGCTTTATATTATCTCAAAACATAAATTTTGTTGCCAATGGAACTCTATATAAGAATTAATTAGGGAACTTCGCAAGCAGTCAAAACTCTTGTATGCCATTATAAATTTATCATTGCTGAAAGGATCTATTTCTGCTGTCAGACATCATGCTTATGTGGCAGAATATGGAATAAATAATCTTCTTCCTACATAAAGAGCTGGAAAAATGTCTGGAAAACTTGTTTTTAAGACGCCAATCGTGTTTATTTTCTGTAAGGCATTGCCGATGAAACATGTATGTATGCCTTTCAAATACTCAAATGCTGCCATTCAAATATTCAAACAATTGCAACAGATCCCTTGGTCTCCACAATCAAAGATAACTTGCACAGGGGTGTGTTGGATGCTGAAGTGCTTGTACTTGTCCATGGGTATTTCCCACAAAAGAGAGAGAGAAGCTGGGCTGGGAGTAAACCCCTGCCATCTAAGTTCTTAGGCAAAGTCCTCTTGGACTGCACCACCAACTTACCTTCCCATTCATCATTTATTTGAATTGTATTAACCATAAACAATTGCTCTCTTCAGTAGTTTTCTAAGCTTATCTCACTCATTTCAGTGTTGTAGTATTAGATGTGTAACTATAGTTATATATCTAATACTATCAAGATACCTGGGAAAGACAGTGCTTTGTATTTCCAGTTATTACCCGTAGTTAAACATTCCATGTTCCTACATACTTCAGTAACTCAACAACTCCACCCCTAACAAGTATCAGAATAAGTGATATAGGGAGGGGAATTGCATATGCTTCTCCTGTAGTGGCTGACATTCAAGGCCCAGCCAATATGAAAATCTGAACGCCTCAGAAGTGTTTTTCCTGCAGTATGTTCTTTGTTACTTAAGTAGCTTCATTTGCAACTGAGGAAAATTCGTTTTCCCATTCTCTGTGCACTCCTAGGTACCTTGTGTAGCTCAAACACCACCACAGATAACAAGACACTGAAATTACTGGAGACTGCAGAGCACTACTGACACAAGCTCCTGTGGGACCTTGCACTTGCTGTCCCCACAAGAGCACTGGCTTCTCTGCGGTGCCAAGAAATACAGCATGAAGGGCTGTTGAGCAGTGGTGAAAGTGGGAGCAGGAAAAGCTGATGAAAGAACTGCTGAAGAGCTCAAATTTAACCCTCTGAGGGCTGAACTGGCAGGAGTGGGTCCGTGTGTGGCACTGCAGAGCCTGGATGTGTGTGCTGGGATGTGAAACGAGAGCAGGGGGAGGAAGGACTGGGGACCACAAGCAGTGGGAGCATGAGGGACTGTCTGCAGGAGCTGACTCAGGGCAGAGCCCTGGGGAGTCTCAGCAGGCACTGTCCCCACCAGGAAAGCGCTGTGCCTGGCTATTCACAGTCACAGTGGCTGTAAACTGAGGACAGAAACACTTCGGAGAAAGGGATGTGCTAATTTTTTCTTTGGCTCTTGGAGTGGACACTGTGTTATCCTGTTGTTTTAAGTTTTGAGGAGCCTCAGACAGATAAGGACTTAATGCTGTCAAAGCCTCCAGTCAGTCTTTCCTAACTCTTGGGTCATTTTGCGTCAGATACTCTCATGTCTCTGTTGCATCATTTTACTGACAAGCCAAATTTGCCAGAAATTCACACTTTGGCTGCACATCTTTCACACACACACTATTGTGGGTGTGATCCTCATCCTGCCTTGTCTGCTGTTTTTATCCATGCTGTATGTCACCTTAAGCACACGATATTAGACAAAACTTCTTAGGAGCAGTATTTTTTTCAGGTAGCAAATCTGTGTGGTTTAATGTTATCATTTCTAACTGACACATTGAACTGTGTGAAGCTGTTGCCCCATAAATACCTGGCAGTGCCTGAGATGTGCTTATTTGTGGTTCAGCTTGCTGCCTGCTGGGCAGGGGCTTTCTCACACATTCTTCTTGTCATTCTTTCATGTTTCATTTTCTTATGATCCCATGGTTGGTTGTTTTTTTAATGGCATGAAGATGAAGTTCTTTCCGTGATAAAAAGCCTTAGAGCCATCACCAAAGTGTGGCTTTGCTGAAGTTAATCTATCATATCACTCTTACCTGTTTGAAATGTTCCCCATTTTTGTAGTGAGTCCTTAATGTGGGTGTGATGTATATGAAACAAATTCCTCAGAGAGACATCCTACAGCCTCTGCCTGGGTGCCCCTGTTCCTGTGGATGCTGCTACAAAGAAAGTACACAGCCTTCCTTGCAAGAAATCAAATGACAGCACTTGTGGGTACACCTGCATTGCTGAGGGTTACCCCTGAAAAATTAGATTAGAAATTGGGTTTGGATGACAAGACAGTCTGCGTTTCAGTGATGATATTGAAACAGTGGAGTATTTTCTGGAAGAGATTACAGTTCTTTTTGAAGAAGAAAGGCAAGGCAAATTTCTGTTGGGAATGGCTAGGTTGAGTTGATTTGGATTTGGGAAGGGCCTAGGTATTTTTTGGAGGTCACTTCCCTCCCATAATTCTGCATTCTGTGCTTCTTCATTTCACAGACAGTCTACCAAAAAGCAATAATCCCAATGGAGGCTGTTAAAATATAAACCTGACAGGTTTCTGTGAATTACAAGCCAGGCAGAAGATCTCCAGAGAGAGGAGGGAAACAACTCTGAAAACCTTGTGTTCAAAGATGGGTCTGCACCCAAGAACATTAACACAAAATGAAAGCCTGAAAACATCTGCCATCAAGTAAGATCCAGGAGATCTGTGTGAAACCAGATCTGTGTGAAACTCTAACTACAACCTGTTCTGAACATGCAGGAGCAGCTGAAAACATGTGAAGATATTGAAGAAACTGGAAGTTAAGGGGCAATGAGCAGTGGAAAAAAGATTCCTGTACTTTGGTTTATATATTTTCTAATGTCTGAGAATTGACATCTCAAGTGGCTTTTTAAACTCAATAATATTTATGAAATGGGTTAATTGAATTATTCCAGTTCCTGAATTTTAAAAACATTTGATTTTAAATTTTGATCATGTTATGGGTAAAAGCTATCCTGGCATGAAGTGACGTTTAGGGGAAGAAGGGTGTGAAGGAAATTACATTTTGGTGTTATATTTTAAACATGGTAGCATGAAATGTTTTGACAATCCCCAGCTTTTATTAGTTTAGGTATTCACTTCTAATGAAAAGCTTAATAATAGACCATGACCAGCTCTGCAGAGAAAACACAGAGGCTGTAAATGTTACAAAAATAGTGTTAATGGGTGAAATTAGAAAATTAATACTTTGTAGGGAAGGGGAATAGCATGCACACCCCGCTGCCTGCTCACTGAGTAGAAATAACAATGCAGCCCCTCTAAAACAGATAAACATGCTGAGACTGGGCTGAATTGGAATGTGGAGGGTGCAGGTTCTGGCAGGCTTTAGACAGCAAATACATCTCTTTGGACGGTAGATGGAAACATGGAGGGCAAATCCAAAGCAATGCAAATTGGAGGAAAGAGTTTTAAAATGCTTGCACATGAGGATGTGTTCAAAATGGTTGCAAGAGTCATAAATAAGGTGTCATATGGTTGAGGACCACATAAATATGTTTTCTGAATTAGGAGATGTAAAACAGTAAAAAAGCTATAAAATGAGGGAGTAGGTTGTATTAAGGAGATAATGTAGAAGGTTGCTAAAATGAGGAAGTAAATGAACAATGCTATATGCTTCTTTCTCTAACTCATCTATGATGGCAACAGAAATACTTAAATTAAGGTGAATTAAAATGAACATATATTTTTATCCAGTAAACTGTTTTCCAATTTTCCTTACATAAAGCTCACCTATTGCATAGATCAGAGGCGATTTCTTCATGGTATTCTATGCTGGCTGTGCCTGAGGCACACTACTGGGCTTGAAGAACTCTTGATTTCTTTGGGAGTAGTAAATTAGGTGTTTCCATTGATGTATTTAGATGTGAAGAGCAAATGGGCTTGATGAGGATTTTATACTACATGCTAGTTTAGGACTAAGATATGCACGATTCCTGTTTTACCATCCAGTGTCTTGTTTGTATCATTAATGACATCTCCAGAATTTCAAGTTTAATAAAGGTTTCAAGTGAAAGATGTTTTGATATTTGCAAGTGTTAAACTTGATATCTTTGTCCCAGATTTCCTTTCCCTTAAATATATATATACCTACTGATTACTCTCTTTTATTTTTCCCCTCTAAGGTGGAAAATAAGTTTTAAAAAGTCATCTGACGCTGAGAGCAGAACCAGAATCTGCGTCCAGTGTATTGGCTCAGAGTGAGATTTGACTGACATTGAAATGGGTGGTCCCTCATGATGGCTGAAAGGGACTACTGGGAGGACAAAAAGGCAAGGCTTCTGAAGTGTGATTCCCTCTGCTGATTTTTAATACAGATATTTTGTTCATTGATTGAGTTTTCAGGGAAATCACTCCAAGTACATCTTTAGGGCTACAGACCTTTGCAGCCTGTAAATAGTTACAGATTTAAAAAATACCTGTTTAATCACTCTTAGCATGATTTATACTTTGGCTCTCCACAGAGCTGCTTTTAAATATTCCTGGGGTCAGAGTAGGATGAATAGTCTGTGACATTTGTCTTATGCTAAACAGACAAATATATCATGATCCACCATCAGCAGGAGCCCTGTCTGTGGGTTCTGCACCAGCTGAGTGTCGTGGTGTGCAGCCCGTGCACACTGAGGGAGCTGCTCCTCCATGCAAAGCCAGGGACAGACCCAACATTTGGTCCTGCTCACTTGTCCCAAACAATCAATTTATCTGTGCAGCTACACTGATGCTCCAGCTAAACTTGCTGCATTAATTATATCTGCCTTGAGCTTACAAGCTTTTAGAGCTATTTGGAACATAAATTTTGCAAGCTTGCCAGTCAGCAAAGGGTTTTTCTTCTTCCAATGTACCCAACTTGCAATTAAATTAAACTGCCAGGTGCTGGTCATTACAAAACCTCCTTCAATCTGTGGATTTAAGGCAAAGGATTGATATTTCTAAGTTATTGAGTAAGTACCAGGGAGTGCTTATACTTTCAGACACTCTGTGTTGACAACTTTCTGTCACTCTCAAGATGGGACTTATTCAAGTATGTTCTTGCCAAGGAGTGGGACAGAGACATTTTCTTCAATGCATTCCTTTGCAAGTTAAAAGCATGGACTGAGATTCATTATACACATTTAAACCCACTATTTGGTCTAACGTGCACTATCTTGGTGTTGTGAGTAGCCAGTGATGGAGTATTTGGGCTCTGACAGAGCTGTATCATTTTAAAAAAATGCCTATTAATCATGTACCACAAATTCTATTTTAGAATGCAACAGTCCATGTAGTGGTGTCTGAGTGTACTTAAGGAATGCATAAGGTCTCTGTTTGCTCCCTCAGGATGAGGTGAAATGTGTAGTTTGGGAAATCTGAACAGAGAATTTGTGAAGAGATGTCACAGAGACAGGATTATCCCTGGGCCCAAGTTAGAAAGTATTTCCCAGGAAACTGAGTATAATTCTGTGATATTCTGGATGCTTCCTCCTGTGTTTCCTTAAACTCAGTCTGTGTGTGGATAGCTTTCATCACCGTGCCTGGATTTTTGTATTAGTAACCACACTTACTCAGAAAGGGTCTTTAACTGGAGAGTTGGTGGTTATGTAGGTGTTCCTGATGAAGTAGGAAGGAGAGCTTTTATCCACCAGGAATTGTTTTGGGACAATAATTAGTTTGTGGTCCACCAATGTAAAAAACCTACTGAGTTTCTATTCGATATCTATTTTTGATGAAAGATTTCATTGCTGGTTTAAATTATCTGGCTTCTGTTTAACCTCTCCAGTGGTTCAGCTGCTACAGGAGAAGAATGTAAGACATGTTATACTGCTCCTTACTTACACACATACATATTTGAATATTTTGGTATTTCAGTCCTATCTGTTGAAGGGACTTTGTTTTAAAAAGTATCTCCTTATATCAAGCCACAGCAGACTTCCTGATTGTTCCAAACATGAGTTCTTAGCAAAATAAATGGCAACAGAGCTATAAACCGAACTGAAGAGAGTTGCTTTTAATAGAAACTGTCAATCTCAAGTTTTCTGCAGAGCACTCTTGGAAGACAGAATCTGGAAAATGAGCCAGGCTGAGACAGCCCCAGAAAACATCAGTGCAGGGACCTATAGCTTGAATAACATCGGTGTCTCCTGTTAAACACCTGATGAAGGAGGTCAAGCCCTTGTGTGCCCCAGTGTAGAGTGAGAGTTTCTTTCATATGGGTAAGCATTTCTCTCTCTTTATGAAGGGATGTTGTGAGCAGGCACTGCCGGAGAACGTTGCTCTCACAAAGGGCAGCCTCTGCAAAGTGGGGCAGGGAGGGTTGCAGGAGTTACTGCAAAGGTGAACCCAGCAATGGCTCCTTTTGTCTCTGCTGAGTTCTCTCCTTCTCTCACCCCTCACTCCCAATGTAGATCAGATTCCTTAAAGCAGCTGCTTGGCTTCCAAAAATGCTCAACCCTCCTGTCTCCTACTGAGAGGAGGAAACGGTTACTATGGATTCACCGCACAAGAACAGACGCATTTCAATATGTTGGGTACTAACCACACTGTTAGTGCTTCAGAGTTTTTAAGTCCAGAATAGGATTGGCCCATGGATAGTTCAGACAAGGCTGCCCTGGCTCGAATTCCTTGCACTTCATTTCTGATACTATAGAGAATGTCAGTGAAAAATAGCAGGAGAGGTCTGAGTCCTCCTTATTCTCTTCCTTTCCTGGTGTCTCACCAGGTGTCAGACTGATTAAGGGCCTTAAGAGAGGGTAATGCATCCAGATGAGCCAAAGGCTCACCTGGGACTGATCCTACCCTCAGTATATAAAGAAATAGCCAATGGATATATGTGGATTAGGAAAGTGGGTGCTGAGAAGCTATGGCAATTTACAGCAAGAGGAAAGGGGATTTTGGTGATTATGCTATTTACTTGTTGATATATTGCAGGCTATTAAAGGGAAAAGAGTGCACATTGTACATTGGAGTTGAGATAAACTGATTTGCAAACTTTGGGGAAATTTGAGTGGGGATCTGAGGGCTGTAGTTTGAACCCTCCTCTATGTGCAGCATTAGTGAGTGAATCATTAGAAACATTTTGACATTCTGCCCATGCAATCCTATTCACTTCAGCCCATTTCTAAAACCCGTTTCTGTGCTCTGGTGTATTCATTCTGAAGAGAGTCGGGGGGGACTGGGAATAGTTTCTGGATCTTTTCCTCCATCACTAACTTCTATAGGGGCTCTAAATAGAAATGTAGCATACAGAACATGAAATGTCAGTTCTACAGTGCTGTCATTCATAAGAACTCAGTGATGTTATGGTAGTCAGTTCTCTAAAATCACACTCATTTTGGCATTTCTCTATTTTTTCTTCTTTACAGAAAATGGTGGCTCTCTGAGAATCAACCTGTCTAATTTGAGTGAGACCTTCCATTAAGTGAACAAATAAGTTCTCTCTGATTCTCATACCTAGAAAGGTTTTTAAAAGTCCTTTTTCTGCTAACATCACAAGGCTTTACACTTTAGAAAGCCTAAAATTCAAAGCTCATCTACATTTTTAATCTACAAAAGTAAATCTTCTGCGCATCTAAGATTTCTGGTAAGTGGGTCTCTTATTTTATCTTCCATTATTTCTTTTGATTGGAGTTTTACTGCTGTGTTTTCTAAAGTACCACAATTTATTTTTTTCCTGTATGAAAATGTGTTTAAAGACTTGTCCATCTGCAAGGACATTTATTTTGTAGGCATCTTTATAAATCAACCCTAGTACTCTAAACACAATGGCAGGTTAATTTATAAGTGCCCCCAGTGAGGATGCAAAAAGATTTGAATAAATCATTGAATTGCTTGAGACTGGAGGTCAGGCAGAAAGAGGCAGAAAGTAGGTTATTGGAGTGATATCTCTGGGGGAAGAATTAGCAGAGCTGTTTCCAAATAATACAGAAACACCCCAGTCAGTGTGTGGGACAGGTGTGCCCCAGGCAGAGTCCCCCACTCAGGAAGCGCCATGAGGACAAGTGCTCAGCAATCAGCCTGTGCCAGGTTTGGCACGGGGTCCCCTGTGCTGGCAAGGATGGTGACAGCTGCCCTGCAGGCTCAGGGCAAGGGACGTGTGCGGGTCGGGCACATGGTGGCTGCGAGGAGAGGGAATTATTGTTCTTGCCTGTTACTGACAGCTACTAAAGAGCCTGTCCTGAGATGCTCTGGGAGGTTGTGCTGCAAGGAACAGTGTCTAAATACAATATTTCACTAGGCTGTCCCTAAGACAAGGCTCAGGAGCCCAGGAGGACCAGCCCAGTGCTCTCCGTGAGTGGCACAGCCAGTGCAGCCTGTGCCACGTGTGTGAGGCTCCCTGTGTGATTCTGGTCCTGTGCCACCTGTAATATAGCCTCATCCTGTGTTTCAGAGGTACAGGTTTGTCTTGGCTGAATTCCTCCTTCTACTGCAGCTGTATCATCTCTGAAAGGTTGTGGCAGAGCAAGAGCTGGCACCCAAATTTCTTTATTTGCATACCATTTAATTGACTAGTCACTTTTGACTTTTTATACAGCATCAATTCCATGTGTGACTTTCTTTTCATTCTTGTTCTGACATGAACAGGATGTGATATGCTCCAAACAACATCTGAGGCTATCAAAACACAATGAATAATGTCTGAAAAATATAAAAGAAATGGAAAAAATGTTTAAAATATTTAGTTGCAGTGAAAGAGCATCTCATCTTCCTACATGATTCTTGCCCTCTGAAGTTTACCTACGGGTGAGCATAGGAATGATCAAAAGTTGCCCTTTCTTTGACAGTCAGGACTTATTCCTGTGTCTGCTAAAGCCCTTTGCACATTAATGCCCTGGCCCTTTGTTGGCCTTCCCTTTTTCTGTGGCTTGGGCAGGACAGCTGTAACAACTTCACTGAAATGTCCAAGAGCAGAATAAAATCAGTCTTGCAAAGAAATGTTAGTTTCTTTATCCTTGTGGGATTGTGAGTATATAAAATAGAAGGGAGTTCAGTGTTCCTTACTGGTTACTTAGAAGATTACCCTTCCAGCAGCCTCAGTTCACTGAGGCACTTAAGCATGGATTTAATTTTAAGCACAGAATGAACTGAGAGCCAGTTGTCAGCTCTGTGCTTTTCATCTCCCCAGCTCAAATTATCTTCCTTGCTGCTCTGATCATATCTTCCACTTACATATTCTCAGTCCTCTATGGCTTCCTATCTTGTCACCTGTTTCACACACCTTAATCTCACCTGAAAAATGCCACCCAGTTCTTCCTACCTACAGGGATTTGCCTCACACAGAGACAGTCTCTTAATCCCACTTGACACTGGCAAATTCCCTTGACCTGCAGCACATTCCCTTGTCTGAACACAGGGTTGCTACTCTTCTTCCCTTGTCCCCATCCCACCAGGGACCTCATTGGTGGTCCATTGCCACATCTGCCAGCACTTCTCCAAATAATTCTCTGTCCTTATTCCTCTCACTCATCTCATTGTTCTTTTTCATAATTTAATTTGAATGCATGGTGTGGCTTAAAAACTCCAGAACAACGTTTCACAAAGAATTAAATTCTTAAAGGACAGGGTCAATATTCTTTGTAAGAGCTCTGTGTGCAAATTCAGGTGCAGAGGTCAGGTGTGGATCTGAGCTTCAGCTGGCTCAGGGTGGTTCATTCCTGGCTATTGCAAGGAAAACAAGTGTATGGTTTGAGGAAAGGAGGCCCCACGGAGAGATACCAGTGTACACAGTTTCTCTCGTTTGCATTTTGCTTGCTCGTTAATGTCTGTGGATACTCTGTGTTAGAGCTGATTGGAAAGACTGATTACATCAGTCTGTTATTGAAAGAAGATATTTGCAGAGGACAACAATAATATAAGCTATTAAAGCTTCGACACATCCCACTTTTCAAAATTGCAAAAAATTTCACCCTTTCAGATTTTTCGGTTTCCACCTTTTTAGTTCTTCCAATTTTAACATAGTAAAAATAGTAAAAACCCTGGTGAATGACCATTAAAACTTTTTATTACAACCTTGATGCTAGAGGACAGAATTTGGTCCCTCATAAAGTTGTACTACTATTCACTACCAGTAAAGCAGTAAATCGGTTCACTCTTTTATGATAAACTGCACTTTAATTCTTACAAAGCACTGCAACTTCACTCTACTGCAACACTTTTTCTCTCCAACAAAGCTAACTTCAAGTCATGTTTATTTACCTGAATTGTCTTTGCTTGTTGCATCACTTGTTTTTCAGTAAGTTCTGCTGGGATTTACTGTGACTTGTTAACTATTACTTCTACCAATTGCCTGTTTAAATTGTATTATTCAGATTGTAACATGACTGAAACGACAGGAAATAAAAATAGATTCTTTTCTCTAGGGCTCAAGACCTGGAACCATAAAATAAAATGCCTTGAACACTTGTTAAAAGCCTGGATTAATTCTAAAATTCATAAATAAAGCGATTGCAGCAATTAACTTCATCTCTCTTAAGAGACACTAACTATACAAGTTAATCTCTGAAGGTTCTTTGAAAGTATTGCCCACAGTCATTTCCAGGCATGAGGTCTCAGCAGAGTCCTGTCCTACTTGAGAGGTTCAGGCTCACTGAGGCGGGATGATTTCCAACTTATGCTCCTAGGAGTCTACATTTGATTTTGCTGGAAATATGCTATGGGAACAAGAGCCAAAAGCAGCTGTGGTACATAATCATTAGCAAAGACTTTTATAACCTTTTTAATAAGTCAGCTCTGACTGCATTTCCAAATGTGTCACTGCCACGAGCAAGTTACTTTGTTTGTGAGAATTAATTCAAAGCCGGTAACAAACTGCCGGGACAATTTTATCTGAGGTTCTGCTCATAAATTTGAGAATGCCCCATTTACCAAGTGACCAGTTTCACTTAAATATTTTTCAAACACTGCCTTAGAGAATTAGAAAGACCAGGAGAGGGAGAAGAGTTGCTGTTTCTGTTTAAAACACGAGTGAGAGGTTTTTAACGATCTTTAGTCTGCAGCTCCCACGGGGTAACTCAGTATCGCAGCAATGTGCTATTAATTAGCTAGGTTGGATAATTGAAGTCAGGGTTGCGTGCAGCTCGATGTGAGTAACAGAAGCTGCTCAAAAGTCAAAATCAAATGTACATGATATGAAGTTGCTGAGCTCCCTGTGCCTCTTCAGCCCGTAATGGGTGCTAGAGCTGGCTGTTTAAAAATTGGCTCGCAGCTGTCCACAGACCATTGTGGCACTATTGCAGTCCCTAGAAGATACCTGCAAGTCACTGGTCATACACTTCACTCCAGAAAAAGAGTGAACAAATAAATCCCAAAAGAGCTGCAAAGCTCCATACTATAACTGAAGAAGTAGCTTAAATGTTTTGTAGCAAAGGAACAAATGCCTGGTTTTCCTGGCAGAGGCAGGAGGCAGATGCACACCTTCACATTTGCTCCTGTTGTGGAGTGAGCTGGCCAGTCCCAAGGCAGCTCTCGTCCAGGAGCCAGGGATCTGCAATGCAGAGATGAGTATCACCACCTTCAATTTTACAGATCAGAAAACTGAAACACAAAGAGGTAAAATGAATTACCCCAAATCTGTTTGTCCCACGGTACTGCCATTTATAAAACTGGAGCTGGTCCATGCTAATTCTTTATCCAGTTGGCTCTGAAGCTTTTCTGTCCTGTTTTGTGCAGCACATCTTTAATCACAGGCAGTATATTCTGTGACAAGGCCTTGTTGGTTTTGCATAGTGGGTAGACAGAACAATAAAGTGAGTGTGTAAGGAGTCAAGTGCAGCTCCTCATCACAATTACTTGGCAGTCACGCCTTGAGCTCAGAACACCCTGAAAGATGGTCTATTTCTTACTAGATTTATCACTGGTAAAGATGTGATTGCTGATCTCACTACAGGTTCCTTCTGGTTTTTAAGTGATTATTTTGCTTAAAGGCATGAAGTGTCCCAGTACTTTCTATCAGTTATAAATGCTATTTTTTTCCCCTAAGACTCTGAAGAATTTGTCATAGATGTTTCTGCAGCCATTAGGCTCTGGGAGGTCATTCCAGCTCACTGTATCTATAGCACTCTCAAAAGCTTGGGTTTAGTTACATTTCAAAAACAGTTTCTCTATTTGTTGTAAACCACAAATGTCCTTGAAGAACATTAAATCTCTGCAATTTTCTATCTTAGATTTTATCAAAATGAATAACAAACACAAAGCTAAATTCCTCTTACAGATAAAAATGAAGGATGTATTGTTGAAAAGGACATATGGATACAAAATGTGCATATTTATACAAACATATTCTGATCAGCTGAGATTATCCTCTTCTTTCTCTTGTGATCAAAATGTGGTAAGATGCAGAGGACAGTGTAGCTCCTACACAGCCAGATATGAACCTTGAAAAAGGCATTAGGAAGATTTCCAGTGATTTCCCTGAGCCTTGGATCAGGTCTTTGTTGCTGGGTGCACAGCAGTGAGCAGTTTGGGCTAACTTTAACCATGTGTAAACCCCTTGTAAGCAGTTAAAGACACAAAATATTTTCAGTGTAATTTCATTTCCATTTTGAGTGTGTACTAAACAACTAAATAAATAAATAAACCTATGCAAAATAAGCTTAACAAAAGAAAAGAACCACCTGTACAACGGATTCATAAGGAGATGATGATATGGACAGAGAGGTTTGCCTGTTGTTTCTGATTCAGTTCCCAGGGAAATCAGTAGGAGATCACTCTGTTTGGATGTGAACTGTGCTAGTCACCTTCTCCACCAGCTTCTGAGATCCTCAGCTAATGCGTAAGTGAACAACTCAGCTAGTAAATAAGTGTGTTAGAGCCTGCAGAGTTACACCAGCTATGAAAGATGAGGATCTGTTCCTGAAGCATCTGCCTGTAACATCAAATACTCAGACAGCCCAACAGTTTAGCCCTTTGAATTTCAGCATCTCATAAAGATAAATCTCATAAAGTGCTCTGCTGTCAGGTTGTAAACATGGTCTGTGTTTTCCTTGTGCTGCTTGCGTTTTCTGAGAGGATCATTTTCATAGTTTAATAAAGAACATTCAGGTCCATGGCACACCTTCCAGCAATGCTATTTCAATATACTGAAATACCTCATCAGTGGCAGCTTTGGATTGAAAATGGGCTTTTGTGGATCATGAGGAGTACTAAAAAGAAGATGTTTTCTTGTCTGTATGTTCAACAGCTTTCTAATTTCTCTTGTTTCTATCAAGTAGCATTGTAATTTCTTGTGTTGGTAGAGCCTTTTACAAATCTCTAAGATTTAAATTTTCTTCCTAGTCTCTTAAAAAAAATAAAATGAGATTAAATGCAGCCAAACAAATTTGGAAGATTTGCACCCTGTTATGGGCAATAAAGAATATTTCCTAAGCAATTCCTGCTCTGTTAATGCCCGGTAAGAGTGTCCATGTGTATATTGTATGACTCTCATTTTATTTCCTTTCTACCTTTAAGTGTTGTTATTTTTCGTAAGTAATTCGATGTAAAAAGCCACTTCTCAGTAACAGAGAGGAGAAAAATAAGAGGTATTAAAATATTGAGCATTTTCTGGTGAAGGAGATTGTGTTGCCAGCTCCCATTCCCATTCCATGGCAGATGAGGGCTTTCCAGTTCTCTCTTGTTTGCAGCAAAGCCTGTGGGGCTCCGTGGCTCCTGCACTGCACCGTCCCGGAGATGTGCTGTGGCTGCTGACAGTTGTGTGTGGAGTGCTGGGGAATCTCGAGGAAAACAGATTTATAAGGAATCTGAACTCCTGACTGCAACACTTTGCATCAAGGTGGTCTAAGCATTCACGAGCTCAAAGCTCAGCTTAGTATTTAAGTAAAGCAGCCACAGCTGTCATTTGGAAGAAGGGTATGAATGAAAAGGAAAGAGCATATGATAGATGCCATCCATCCTCTCTCCCTCTCAAACTGAACTCTGTATTTGCCTGCCAGGCCCTTTTCAGGGGACAGGCTGGAACAGGAAGGTCGTGTGGCTTGGGGGCTGGTAGGCTGCTGAAGGTGCCACAGGTCAAATCCCACTTCTGCACTAGATGAACACAAACCTTCCTTATCTGTTCAGCCATGACAACTGTCCTGTGCAGGGCCAGGAGCTGGACTTTGATGATCCTTGTGAGTCCCTTCCAGCTCAAGATGTTCCATGATTCTGTGATCCCACGGGTCAGGAGTGGATTTATGGTAAAGCAAAAGGGAGGAAAGGTGTGGAGCTTCTTTGCAGGAGGACACTTCCAGTACAAGCTTCTCCCTCCAGAGCCAGCACAGGGTAAGCAGCTGGTAGGAAAGATAAAATCAGACAATTCCAGGCTTGAGAGGCAACCCAATCCTCCTCCTCCAAATGGGATAACTGCACCAGTCCTGACAGCTGTCTGTCTAGTCTGTCTTCAGAGATCCCTAGTGATGGAGACCCCTCTGCATCCAGGTAATCTATTTCTTTCATAGCCCTTTCCATGAAATAATTTTCTCGATACTATCTTGAATATTCTCTTTAGTGCTACTCAGCCTATTTAACATACAAAGGAAAAAGATTGTTTGTCCTTGCTTTCATAAAGAGCTCACAGTTAAGCACACCCAACCTTTTTCTGTTTGATGTTTATTTTGCAGTGCATTGTGTGTACTGCTAAGGATATGAAAACAATCTGAATCCACCAGCCAGCTCAGAAAGTGTCAGCCGAGGATGCTAAAAGGCCTGAAAGTTTGGAGAAGTTTGGAGTTGAATTTAGATGACAAGCTTTGGCCTGGGTCCAGCTGTTGCTAAAAACCATTCTGGTGTGCAGACAGTAGCTCTAACAAGCTGGAGAGATGGGCTGCCAGCCAAGCTTAGCTGGGCACAGGCAGAAACCTGTGCCACGTGCTGAATAGGGAGTGCATGAAAGACAACACCCTGATGTCCAGGGGCCCTGGACATACAAACCAGTCATCTTGGGGCTGGACAACACCCAGAGGGCCAAGAAACATCTGGTAGCTGACATGGGCACAAGCACACCTTGAGGCACAAAGATGCTGTGTCACACCCTGAACTGCAACAAAATGCCCCAAAAGGCCAGGAAACATTCCTGAGAAGTGATCTTGGCCTCTTGGGACTGCACTGTGAAGGTGGAAAGTCAGTCTCAGTCCCAACTCTTGCCACTCAGATATTACTATATAAAATATGGAGGCATATGTGTCTGCTGTCACAACTCATCTCTAAAGCAGATGTTTCTTTTGGGGAATTATTCATGCTAAAGATCACACTTCAAAGTAAACAATAATTGTCATTTGTTCCCTTTAAAAAAAAAATGAAAGCTGGAAATCAAATTAATGAGTACATTTCCTCAAGGGAAGAGACAGAAGAGGGAATATGATCCTTTTGGTATATTTGTAGCAAATAGTTTTAGGCAAACACACTGGTTCCATGCTATTTACACATGGATTTAGATAAGAGGGATACAAATGACAGTAAGGGGAGTAAGAGTAATTGCAGAGGAGGATGGGACAGGAAAAAGAGTACAGAGGGGCTGAAATGAGAAGACTGTAAGGCCTAGAGGGTGAATACATTTGGGCAACAAAGCAGCATCCAGAAAGGAAAAATAGTCCATAAATTTGTAGAAATTGCAAAGTCTTGCACCACCAGACAAAGCCAGGCAAGCATTTTTAGGGCAATACGGTAAACACAATGCTGAGAGGCTTGGCTCTAAGTCCTGCATTATTTTTGTAAACCTGGTTCTGCATCTGGCACATCTTGGTGTGGGCAGGCTGGGAAGGCTGCAAGGAGAGGCTGAAACCCATTAGGTTTTCTTATGGGTCACTGCTTTGCAGCCTCCTGGTTAGGACTTCATTTCAGTGAGCTCCTACGACTCCACAAAAGCCCAAAGCAGTTGTGTTTCAAATCACTGCATGCTTTATCACCCAGACCAATTTTTACCTACCTTGGGTCAAATGCAGGATAAATGGCAGCCTCTAAGTGTTTATGAATAACCTGGGAAATCAGAGCCCGGTGTGATACTGTTCTCGGACTCACAGGCTGCTTTCCTATGAATAAAGTAAATGGTGCCAAGGCCCATTCCCAGGCACCAGACCTGAGCTGTGTTGCTGCATTGCCAGGATACTCCGTTTGACTGGTCTGCCATAGAGGTGCAGAACCCCCTTTTGGCTGGTTTGGATCCCACAAGCCTGTCCATCTAGAAGTCTTCCACATGAAATATTTTGAACCATGATTTTCAACATTAATATTTTGTCACATAAATTTCTGGTCTTAACTGACTATATGCAATATTTCAGAACTCAAAAAATACCTGTTTTGCATTTGTCAGCCACATAAACACTGATGTAAGGATCTATTTTCCTGTTTATTGTTACTGAAAGATGAGAAAATATTTTGAAAAATGATACAAACATTTTGATTCTTCATACATATCTCTTCTTGGAAATTCCTTGGATCATTAATCAATTATTGATACTTCCCTGTACCAGACTGTTCAAAAAACTAGAAATGCATTCTGGACTCAGGCTTCATCAAGACTTCCCATCATCGTTTCAGACGCTTGTACCCAGGGCTAGCGCAATTACTGTTATGAACTTTGAAAAGGGTAGTTGAATGCTATAGCCTTCATTAAGTTTTGATAAATGCATTCACTTCAAGTTCATATCCTAAAGACGTTACTTTGGCTTGGCTATCTCAAGTGAAAATGCTGTGTGCTGGAATTCTCAGGATGAGTATCTCGGAAGGTAGGAGGGAAACGCAGGTGTTATTTAGATTTTTAATTTTTTTTTTTTTTTTAATGTTAAAGCTGACAATTCATGACATATCTGTGCTCATTCTATTTCCTAGTTCCTAAAAGCAACTCCCCTCTTGATCCGATTGGGGATTAAGGATATGGTGTATAAATTGTTACACGACACGGTGCTGGATAATTAAACAGCTGCTTTGCACAGAGCTCCCTCACTCTCCGATGAAGCAGATGTTTCATCTTTCTGCTGATTTCAAGTGTTCCTCAATAACATATAATATACATCAGCATTACTCACAGCTTTAATGTGTTGGTGCCTTCCTAAGTGCGGATCAAAGCCCGACGCTCGGCTGGCGGAGGCTCCGCGCGGGCAATTAGCGCCGCGGAGGCTGCTCACCCATCCCAGTGAGTGCCAATCAGCACATCCCCCCGGGCCGGAGCAGCCAGAGCAGCTCCCCGCGCCTGACACCGCAGTTACAGATGTCAGACACGATGCCATCATTTGCATTCCAATAGCTGCGAGTGGGAGAGCAGCGTTACAGGAGGAGCAGGAACAAGTGGGAGTCGCCTTTTGCCTCCCTCCTGCAGCTGGCAGTGACAACCTGAGCTGCTCAGCTCCATCCTGAGCCCTCAACAGCAGCCACTCAGCACTCTGGGGTGAGAGCTCACGGGGTGAGTGTGTGTGTGTGTGTGTGAACAGGGAAACCAGAACCTCTGCTGTGTTTACCTTCTGTGTTATCAGAAACACCAAGCAAATCCCAAATGGTGGATGAGCTGAATAAAACAAAGTATCAGCCCAAGTGATGTACATTCCTCATCAAGCTGGAAAGATACTCCTGCATCACTGTTTTCTGCCCTTTGCTATCATTTGATTTAAAGACGACGTGTGTGTGCACAGAGCTACAGTGAGCAGGTGCATCCCTCGGGGTAAAGCCCTCCTACCCTGCCCTGCTTCTGGTGCCTCGTGGCTGACGCTGAAGCTGCTTCCCAGGGCACTGTGTCAGGCAGCTGCTAAAAGCCTGTGATGAAAAGAGGAATATTATAAACATTGGGAAGTGATAGCCAGGGTGTCCCAACGATGTGTGTATGTGTTAGTCAAGCAACACAGCCTGACCCCATCCTCAGTCTTCAATCAAACAGTGATTTCCAAAGGTCTCTACTTCCTCAGACAAATATTTCCATTTAGTTATGTGCTTCACTAGGATAAATTTCATACAGTGTGGAGCCTTTTGGACTTGCAGACTTTTTAATTGGCCCTGCTAGGATGTACACGTTGTTCCTATTCCTAATTTACATTATACATATTTATACCCATTTCCAGTATATTTATAAGCGGAATAAAGTTTATACTTCAATCCATACTTCCAGATGGGAAAATGCCCATGAACTTCTTGTTCAGGGGACAAATGGCTATTGTAGTGCATGGTCCACATTCTGCATTGTTATATACTGATCCAGCTCCCCAGATACTTCGAATTAATGCACCTCTTTGAAAGTGAGTGAAGGAGATGTGCCAAATTCAGAGCCTGGCTAAGAGTCTGGCTTATTTTCTAGAGATGTTGAATATTCTAAGACTTGCACAGTGTCTTTCAGTGATGTAGAAGAAATAACTGCCTTAGAAAGCCTCTCTTCTTGTCACACAGACAACATTTTAAAATTATTGTGTAACATGCCCTTTTCTCCATCACATGGTCCTCATTTTGTTCACCATTATTTTTAATGGACCAATTTTCTCTCTCCCTTTTCATCCACTGAGTCCTTATTATTATTATCGTCATCAAATTCTTTGTGGGCTGCCAGCATTTGATATTTCATTTCACTGATTTAATTATCTCTGTGGCTTGTTATGGGCCTGATTATTTTTATAGATCTCCAAATCCTCCTCTTTACCAAAATGCTTACATGCAAATCTCTTTGCTCATTTATATGGTGCTTGGCACTTTTGTACCTTGCATTGGTTCCAGGGAGTGTTTTAGACTGACCAGATTTTACAGCTTCATCCAGTGAATACGGGCAGACAGGGAACACAGCAGGGTCTTCCCATGTGCAGGTGAAAAGATGTTACACTGGTTTAAATAATCTGATTTTGTCTTCTGAGCATCATCACCATCTCTGGAAACTTGGGCAAGGGATAAAAGAGCAGAGGGTCTCCATGAACCCATCTGAGCTAAGGGGATTTTTGCTGTCATCTCTGCGGTAGATTGAACAGTTCCTTGCACGGGCTGCTAAGATTCTCTGCCTGACACAACACTCTAGGAGTGACACAGAAGGAGTGCTCACTGGCATCATACTTTGAAACTCCTGCTACAGCTTTCATTGTGTTTTTCCAGTCAGCTCCCCCAAACCGTTGCCCTTTATCCTTTATTCTTATGTTATCCAGAATATTTGACTTATTAAAGCAGCACCCCAGTGGCTGGCCCCTCAATTCTCAATCCTACAGCAAACCAGGCCAGCCATGTGCTGTCAAGAAAGATCTTGTAGCTGCTGGTCTTTCAGAGAACCTCAGCCCAGCTTCTGCATTGTGCTGACTGGCCTCCTGTAATTGCAATTACTTTAGGAATAATGATATACACACACAGGGACATGCTGTAATTTTGTGAGTTTCTTGGATCTATTATAATCAAGAGTCCATAAATAACTGCTTCTAATACATTTGACTAAAGAAAGTAATTGCTATTTGAATTGTTAATTTATTGTATGATAATTAAATGCTCAATAGGTGAGAACATTTTAATGGAAAGTAACTTAACACGGTAAGCATATTTTTAATAATTATTATTTGCCTGAAAGGGATCTGATGCAGAAGTCATGTAATGACAAGCTCTAATTGATGTTTTTAAAGTATATTTCTTGTGGATAAATAGTTATTTTATTGCACATATCTCTTTCCCTCATATGCATAGGTTCCCAGTTGGAGGCCCTCTTCTGCTTTATTTTAGTCTGTTCTTCCCTGCTTTGGAAAATTCTCTCTCTTGTGCTTGTAAAATAATCTGTCACTGCAGCACAAAGCAGGATATGAGCAGAGGCAGGGAGCTGCTGGCTTCTCCAGAAGAAGAAGTTCTGGTTTTAACTTCAGTTGACTATTCTGCTTTAGGTTTTGTGATGGTACTGGGTGCAAGGCCAACAGAATTCTTTTTCCTACACAGTGTGAGCCAGAGAAACCCTTGGAAGCTCAGTTTCCTCCAGAGACAGAAATCAAAGTGACAGGGCAGGGCAGAGTATATTTTTTGCAAACATCCTTACAACTCCCAGGTGACAGAGATACCCAGATGGTCCCTATTGTGTCACATCTCAGAAGAGGAAGTTTGTAACTGGGATCCTCTTGGATACACGGCCATTGCCCCTGTGGTGATGGCACAGAGCAGAGCTGGGAACTCCTACAACAGAGACCTGCTCACCTGGGAAGTGTGCACGATGCCAGCTGTTGGCCTGGAGTAAAATGAGGGTGCAGAAAGAAAGGAGAAAGTGCAAGGTCCACCGTTAATAATTTCATTATGGCAGCTGGACAGTTGGACTGGATGTGCTTCAGGAAATGCAGTGGTGACCCAACTGTGTTTTCATCGAATATCCTGGGAGGAGTTTGAATTGGGAGCAGGTAGTATCAGAGTTAAGGACTGGGGGAGTAGGCAGCTGATCTTCTCTCCTGGCAAAAACATTATGAGAAAGTCTGTACTGACCTTTCCTTAGCACTCACTTGCTGTTCATCTTCACACGTCTTCACCTTCCTGTGATTCACTGGCCTCTTTTGCCATCACTGGGCAATGACTGTTCTTATTTTTTTGTGAATTCAAAGAGAGATCTTCTGAGACTAAAATGAGCAGTGGACAGGAAATGGATCTGTTGGTAGCTCTGGTAGGATGGGGATAGCCTTTAAAAAGTCATTGCACTTGCCTGGATCTTTTTTTTTCCCATCCATAAGATGGAGTTAACTATGCACATTTCCTTCATGAAAGCCATTTAGTATTTTCTGTTGAAAAATCCTATATATGTTATAAGTGTTAATCACTTTTGTCACTCAGGCACCGATTTAGGAATTTCTGGAGTACTCCCACATGTTGAGAATCACACCTATCTTAAGGACGAGAATATTAGATCCCAGTGCTGAACTGGGCTAATTTGACAATGACATCTTTTTCTAGGATAATGCCTCAGATCTTATATAAGAAAATGAGTTGCATTTATATCTAGAAAGAACCATGGATCATATGATTTTACCTGTTTTAATCCAACACTCCTGCACTTATTGAAGGAATTTATGTATGTTTATGGTAGAGTTTCCAGAGAGACTTTGCATCTTCCTGTTCTGTACCATTGATTAATCACCTGTTGACTTATGTAAAAGTTCTCATTTCCTGGATTTTTTCTCGTTTTGCAGGAAAAAAAGTGAAATTACTGAGGAGGTTTTCTTTTTTCTTTTTTTTTTCAGGGTGTGGGTTGCGGGGGTCAGGTGGGTGGTTGAGTCAAAAGTCTAACAACCCACGAGTCTTACAACTCCTTGGTTCCTGTTGCTGAAAGGAGACACCCATCATTATTTAATTAAGAAAGTTGTTGAGGTAGGTCCTTAGGGATTTGATCTAATGAAGATGGTGCTTATTCAGTAAAGAGCAAATACTTTAATACCAGGTACCATCCCAAGTTATCCAGCTTGACTTTTGAATAGCCACTATTAACTGGAAAGAAGAAATCATGAAATGTCAACAGAGCAAGCTTGAATGCCACCATCATAATCTGCTCATACTCATACATGAGAATTAAACTTTAATCCATGTGTGGGCTTCAAAGGGTGTATTCAGAAGGTCCACCTTCAGTCCAGGTTTTACTAACCAATGGAGAAACATCTGATGGTCTCAGAATAGCAGTCAGTGAGCAGAAAGCCACCTTTGGGTAAGAATGTGGAACCAGCGGGCAAAATCTGACACTCAGACCACTGGATGTAGCCTAAATTGTCAGAGTGAAAAAACCAGTAAGGCCAGATTTAAAGAGGAAGCAAAAAACTTTCACGCAACCAGCTAGAAGAGCTTGAAAAAAATGGATACACTTCCAGATGTGGGAATACTTCTGCAGAGCTGGCAAAAAATAAACTTCAAGTCTGGACCAACCTGTGAACAAATTACTCCACTGTTTAACTTATAATAATCAATTCGATAATTAGGCAGGGAAAACGTTAACTCCTCAGCCAATAAAGGACCAGCTGGGGATGCCAAAGTAGGTCATTAGCTAATAAGCCCCTGCAGGCTCAGGAGAGGGAAGGGGAAGGCTGAAGAGGGCTGTTGGTAAAGGGCAGGTGGGAAAGCTGTACCACCAAACCACTGCCTCTCCTGGCTCCAAGGGTTTTACTGCCTAGGAGAGTGCTGAGTTTCAGTTCCCAGGTATTTGATTAGTCTTCTTTGGGGAGACTGTTAGATTAGGAGCCAGAGAATTAATTGGCAGACCTTGAGCTGATTGTAAGCAAGAAAGCAATCCCTGAAAAGTACAGATTAATTCAGAAATGTCTCATCACAGAGTATGAAGAACACTTTTCCCCTTCCTCTCAGCAGCAGCTTCCTACTTCAAGTGTTAGGGAAGAAACTATAAACTTGTTTGAATCACAAGCAAAACTGTATGCTGCCCCCAAAGATGGGAAAGAAAGTGTTTTTAATGCTTATACATTATATAACACATAAGTATATATCATTTAAAAGGACATTAGCAACCTGACTTATTTTCTCATTTTTTAGATGATGCATTAAAAGGGAAAATGCCACTACTGCATTTTTCTTCTTACATAAAGCAGATTTGTGTCCACAGTGCCTGGGCTCAGGTCTGGTGCACCGGAGCAGCAAATCCCGCTTGCCAAGGAATAGATTTCTTTGCTTTTCCTTGAAGGCCGTTGCCAAAGGTTCTTGGGCAGTGTGGCCCAGCAGGCAAAGGTGGCACAAAGGGAGCCTGGTGGACTCTACTCACAGTTTCTGTCAGATGCCATGGCTGGAACAAAGTGGAGGCTTGTGGTAAGCAGGCAAAGCTTTTGCAGACATGTATTAATTCAGGCAGGCAGCACACACATCCACCCCACTCTGATTTACATATCTCTGAAATATCCTTTGAATGCAGGGGAAGTAAAAAATGTGGTGTCATGGAAGGTCTGCTTTCGCAGCTGAAAGCCAACCCCTCCTCTTGCAAAGATTAACCACAAAAGGTCTTTGAGTTTGATTTGCAAAGTCTCTTACAGCCTGGCACCTGGAGCAGCAATGAGAGACGCTGGGAAGGAAGCGCCCTGTAAGGAGATGGAGATGAACCATATACAAAGTGCAGGAAAGTTGAATTGCAGCTGCTAAACCTAGGAAACATCCTTACATACAAAGTATTCTGTTTCATGGGATTGACTATGTATACACATTTTTTCAGGCCACTTCCATGTACTGCAAAACACCCTGCAATACGTTTTCCAGATCACCCTCCAAAGAAAATATTCTTTTTTCCATTTTTTATTTTTTCTGATGCCTCAGGGTTGCTTGCACCTCACGGTACTGCAGAAAAAAAAGAATTTGCAGCTTTTGTGGGTGTTGTAAGTACAAGTTCACATTCAGAAATGATCCTCACTAGGAGGCTTTCAACTGTAATTTACTTTTGACCTTTGGTGCAAATCTACCTCAAGAATTTTTTCTAAGAGCTGTGTACCTCCTGTGAGTCCCTGTTTGCATCCTGATCCAAAGAAAGGGCTATTACTCTTCACCAAAGGTTCTTTGGTTCCTTTGGAAATGACAAGACTCAGTGTTATTCCTGCACCAGGAGAGCAGGCTCTGGGTCACTGCAGTGACAGGGGCTCCTGATGGTGATGGAGTTGAGGAGCCCTTCCCAGTGGAGGGCTCAGGGACCTGCTGTGGGCTGGACACCCCTTCCATGCTGGCCCTCCTCAGGACACGCCTGCACCCGCTCACTCCGGGGTCTTCCCGCTCTCCAAAGGGGATGGCACCTCTCCACGTGGTTCTTTTTTCTCTGTGTGACTCCAGACCAGCACTGCTGGCAATCACCAGCACACCTGAGCTCAGGGCTGGTGTCTGGTTGCTGCCAGACTCCCGAGCCCATGCGTTGGGATCCTTGTTGCTCAGGCGTTGTGAGAGATAATAATAGACGTGAGTCCCACAGAAATAAAGCTAATACTGAGCCTTGCTGCTTTCTTTTCAGTAGGATTTTGGATTTCAATTTTATGGTGCAGAAGCTCCGCAGGGAGGAAGACACTTCTCGCGTTCCCCACCATGAGGTGTTTGTCCCAGGCTGCCCTTGCCAGGCGTCTGCAGCTGGGGGAAGGAGCCAGGGCTGTGGCCAGGGGCACCAGGAGTGGTGTTGAACTGAACAGCGAGGAGATGGTCACATATCCAGCATGGAGGTTTTGTGGTAAGTCAGATCTCTTATTATTGTTTTATCATATATTTTGAGCTTCATATTTAATTCAGGTCAAATCTAAACTACTAAACTGTTATGCAGCACACATATCAGATAAATGAAGTGTGGTTTAGCGCTGCTCTGACCTAGTTACTTCATGCAATGTTTTCTAAAAGCAAAAATTGAAATCTTTTATCTGAACACGAAATGAGTCTTTGTTCCCCTGCCTATTGCAGCACTTTGCATATATTTGGTTTCAAAGACTGATGAAATTTGCCATTCTGAATCTTTCACAGGTATCATAAAGGCTTATCTTTGCTGGTAACCCAACCCAAGAGTGCTTAGGCAAAAAGAATGTCTGCCATCAGAGGTACACAGAGTGATCTTGACACATCACATGGCAGAAAGACAGGACCAGACTTGATAAACATTAATAAAACATTAAAAATAGCTAGATGTTTTTAAAAAGAGTAATTCTATTTTTGTTACTGTTCTCAAAGAGTAAAAAAGAAGATATTTGCAGGAAAGAAGAGGCAAACCAAAGTACGGAAAGTCAAGTTATTTGAGACTCACAAAACAGAGATGTGTTTTTCTAATCTTCCTGAAATAAATAAATACTTCCTACCATCGATAGCTCTATAAAGATTTTAAGTCTGAGAAAGAGAACACAGGTAATAAAAATTTCTTTAATTTATTTAAATTTCAATTTACATTATTTTAAAGTATAGATTTGCTCTGAATTATTAAGAAATCTATAAAATAGCCATGGGGTTTTTTCTACGTTTGCAATCAAATAAGGGTTTTAGTAATTAATTTTCATTATATTTGATTTTCGAAATCCTGACAGGTTCTGGCTACGATTAAAATGGGAAAAGTAGGTGTAGAAGGAAAGTGATGAAAACCAAAATGCAATGTTCTGCATTCAACCCCCCACTGAGTTACTGAGAAAAATCAATATTTATTTAACCCCCTGATTTTAGAGAAATAGCTGGGGTTTTGTTATAAAAAAATGATGACAAACTGACAACTAGGCTTTATTAGTGAGTGTTACATGAGTTACGGGGCAGATTCCACCACGACAGCTCAGAGCTGCTCCTCACTGCTCAGCAGGGAAAATGCTGATATTCCAATGGACTGGCTTGAGAAACACTGGGCAATTTGTAACCCTTCAAGATGCCCAGAAGCTGGACTCAGAAATAATACAAATGGGAGCTGGAATGAGTGCTGAGATAGGTGGAGGGGATGAGGATTCCATCATTCCCATTAGGGGAATCCTTTGGGGTTGTGCACTCATTGCACAGAAACACCTGTGGCTTTGCAGGACAGCAGCGTGGACCAATGCAATTTAATGCTTCCCACAGTTTCCATTCCACGCCTTCTGCTGGGCCAGCCTCTTCCTCCCTTTTCAACTCTTCTTGCCACTTTCCTCCATTCCTGTTTTGTATTCCTGACACCCTTGAAAATGTAACGCTTGTTACTCCAGTGTGTGAAGCACTCAAACCTGAAACCACGCCATGGCTCCTCTCTTTTATCTATTATTTATCAGGAAGGCTTTTGAAAGCAACGATCAGTGTTCGACATGAAGATGGTATGGCTCACAAGACAGCACGGCTCAGACAGGTACCAGCTCAGGAGAGCTGCGGTGGCAGAACAGCAGAGTCACAAGTGCAAGAGAGAAAAGCGGGCTGTGGGAAGTGTAAAGAGCAGGAGCTCTACCCTGGCTCTGTCTCTGTGGTCCGCAGGAACTGCTGGATGTGGGAGCGGCTTGTTGCTTTTACACCAAAAACTGAAGGGAGAGGTAAGCAAAATACTCCATTAATGGCAGTATGTTGTTATTTATGTCAATAGTGCAGGGTTATTTCTGTGGTAAAGTCAACTTTGTCCAGATTTACCTGCTCCCTGAAACTTTCGGTAAGGGGGACAGTCAATAAATAGCTCATGAGAAATTGCTGCCTGTGCTAGTTTGGACTGGGCCTGGCACTTATAAAGGTGCAGTCTGATGAGAAAGATCAGGAGTCTGCCTTGGATGGTGCACTGTGGTTCCTGGCCCCCTCTTATTCCCAGCAGCAGAACCAAAATATGGCTGTGGCCACCACCCTTTATTCCCCACCCCTGGCTCCACCACCTGCTCTCAAGGACAATAACAGAACTTGGAGGGGAATTCTCCAAAATATTGTCCTTTCCTGAACTGTCTTCCTTGTGCATGGAGCTACGAAAAACTCAACCCAACCAACAGCAACCTGAGATGGGCAAAATATTGACTGAGTGATTCATCACTTGAAACAACTCTCTCCAGCTCCTTGCCTTACCAAGCTGCTCTTAGACTTTGCTGCCATTTGAACAAGGCAGAATTCTGTAGAGAATATATTAATTCCCAAGAGCTCTCTTCAAATCTAGTTTTATTTGAACACTAAAATTCAGTAGAACCCAGATTGTCTGAACTACTTTTACTTGGCTCCATCCTCATACTTCTTTCTGTAACACAGAGGCACGTCCAGCTTGGATATGGAGGGGAAATAATAAGACCAGACTGGGAGACTTCACTGAGATTCTATTTTGGCTTCTAGAATTTGTGGCTAATACTAAGAAATTAGTCAAGTTGGATTTTTACACTTCATGTGTGATTATGCGGGGCATAATTCTGCTGTCACTCATGCAAAAATAAATACTGAAACTAATGGAGTTATATGAAAATAAAACTGATGTAAATGAGAAGAGAATCGGCCCCCCTGTGGATATGAGATCAGATTACTACCATACTCGTATTTATACTAGAACTCCTTTATACCTCTGACAGTCAGAAGTGGTTTTAAATTGGTGGAACAGTGATATCCACTCATTTTAAGATGCCTTTGTGGTTTATGAGCAGTGGCAAAGGCTTTACTGTAAGTGTGAACAGAATTCCCTGTTACCAGAGGCAAAGCGCTGTAAGGAATGTGGGAACGTGGATGCTCCTGGTGCCACCGCAGCCCTCCCTGCCCTCCCATGCCCTGCTCCCCTCCTGCCTCAGACCAAGCACCTGCACCAAGGGCGCTGCTCCACTGGTGTCCAGGCTGGTATTGGATTAAACAATAGTGACACGTGTTCCCTGTGCCCGAGGGGGGAGCGCTGTGCTCTGCAGTCCTGTGTCCACGGCTCAGCACACGGCAGGAGGGCATCGTGTGACCAGACTGAACCTAAAGCACAGGACTGGAGCTGAAACAGAGTTACTGCACTCATCAGTGGAGACACCCATGAGCAATCAGCCAACAGGGTTTGCTGTGTCCCAGTCTGCTCAGAGCCACCTGAAAGTAAAATGTAGTGCAGGAAAGAAGCTCTTGCTGGACCATCAGGAGACTTAGGGACAAGCAGGAAGTTCCATAGTTGTTCCTGTGATATTTCTCATAAAAAAAATATATATAAGCAGATTTCCTTTTAAATCTTCCAAATCCTTCTTTGCTTTGATTCTGTGTACAAAACTATCAAACTTTGGGTAACACGCTGCTATGATGACTCTTGAAATTTAATAGCAAGTTGAGGTGTCAGATAAGCAAACCAGAAATCCTGCCACCTTAGAAACGTCTGAATGAAGAGCTGAAAGAGTTCTCTGTCTCCAAAAGGAGCAGCAGGTCAGATGACAGTCATGGTCTTTCCCAAGAGAGGATCAGGCTGATGTTTTGTATTTGGTGTATTGGGATCCTGTCCCTGACCTGAACGCAAGTTAAGAGGAGTGAAACCGAGTTCAGTCGTTTCCTGTCACCTCAGGGCACCTTTCTAAGCTCATGGGACCGCTGGAGTAGATAACTCAGGTGAACACGTGGAGGGCTGGGAGTGTGCTGCAGCTCCAGGTGATTTATCTGCACAGGCAGTGACAGTTCCCACACTGCTTCAGGATTGCCTCTGATAAACACTGGCATTTCTAAGTGCTGCACATCAACATTGCTGAAGTATGAGACGGGCAGCAGAAAAATGAAATTGGATAAACACGGGACTCTGCAGAGGCTTGAAGCATAATTAGCTGTAGTATTTCAATGATCACTTTACAAAGTATATACAAAAAGCAGCATGTTTACACATCGAGTTCAGCATTAGGAGCTCTGCTGTGATTTGTTCTCTGGAAATGCGGTGCTGCAGCCTCTGATTTTATAATCTGTTGACTGAACTCATGGACTGTCAAGTATGTCTCAAGATTATCCGTGTTTGGATGTCAGATTATATTTTTCAGGGAACACAGCTTCCATTTATTCTTAGCTCCACTGATGATTTTGCCAGGTTTCTGCCATATGCTACGCGTCACAGATGAGTATTTTGCTGTCTGAAAATGTGACAACTCTGTATCCAGTTTAATAGTTCTCTCATGTCAGCATTGTCATTAGCACTGAATTACAATAGTGGGTATTTAAGCACCAGATTATGGCATCTAATATTTGTTAAAATAATAAATAACAAGGGCAGACATTTTAAGAAGAGTCAGTAATATTTTAAAAACATCAGTCAGTCAACAAAGTCATAAAGACTGATTTAGTGACTAATTAAACAAAGTTTGCTGAATGGTTATGCCTACCTAGATAAACTGCAGTTTTATGCATGTCTCATTGTGGGCTTTATGCATAATTCACACACACTGACAAAACTGTTGAAAAAAATGTGTAGACAATATATTTAATGAACAGTTTTAAGAGCTTGAAGATTAAAAACAGCAGAAGATTTGTAAACTCATATTCAGAACTCATATTCAGATATATTGTTGTGCATGAATTCTGTATTAGCTGGCTCTCTAACATAATTTATGAAAAATAGATATTACGTGTAATACTGTGCAAGGTTAATGTTGATCAATTCTTTTGAAATCACATTCTTGTCCTGCTGAAAGTAAACACCCTCCTTAGATTCAAAAGCACAGACAAAATAAGTGGGTAGTTAGATAAGTACTATGCAAACCACAGCCTTTTAAACTCTAGAGTCAAATAAATGCATACTGCTGAATGATAGCAGTCATTTAGTGCTGCCATTTCCCTGGTATAATATCACCAGCCCATCAAAGAAGTGAAATTTAAATCCCTTTAAAAATGGGGATTATTTATGTGCCTGAAATGACATACTTTATTGGATTAGAAATACAATTCCAAATAAGGACCTGATTTGAACAATAATTGCAAGTTCCTTATGATTGGAACAACAGCCTTGTTTTTCTGCTGTTTTACTTCCAACCTTTTTTGCTCTCTCTATTTTTATAAACATTTCTCTTTTAAAATCTTTCCAGTGCTTGAACCAGGAACAACCCAGAAACAGTAAGGGAAAGAGTTTCAATCAGCTGGTGGGAATTTGTGGGTTTTTATCCTTTTGAACATTGTAACCCAAACCCAAGCATCAGCAGCCAGAGCTCTTGCTGTTTATTTCCACACTGTGATTTTTAAGCAGACCTAAACATTTAACTCACCTGAGTGAACATTTTTCTTACGGAAGCAGCTCTTCTGACATGTTCCAGTTATTAACTTTGCTTTACCTTTGTTTGGGATGATTTATCTGCCTGTTCTCACAGGCTGCTGGGAGATGTTCAGCCTCTTCCTTCATGGCAATGTTGTGTTGATTAGAAAAGCTGCAACAAATGGAAAAATCTTGCACACGGTCTTTGTCTCATCATCTTTGGCATGGCTCTTCTGTAACATTGCAATGAAATCTAAATATTAGGTCACTCTTTAGGTTTTCAGGTCTTACTCAGCACTGTATGCTGAGCAAACTACCCTGAAACAATGTGGGGATGGAGAAGGGAAGAAGCAAAAACAAGGAAGCAGCCTCAGTGCTGGTGTTGCTGCTGCCTCCTCTCTCCTGGGCAGCCGAGGGATGAGGTTATTAATTCAGGCTGGAGCCTTCTGACATTTCACGTGAGTCAGAGCAGGAGCTGGCAGCTCGGTGGGACAACAGATTTGCAATTAGCAAATATTTTAATGTGCACTGGCATGTCCTTTAATCAGCTGCGCTCCCAGCCTCTTCCTGTTTACTTTTCTGTGAAGAAAGTTTGTTCTTGTGAGAAGGTTTCTCTGAGCAGATTTCTCTGTTGGCAGGGAGGGGATGGAATGGCAGTGTCTGTCTGTGTTCAGAGCTCAAGGACACAGGTACAGACAAACGCTGCACCTCCCAAGGAAACCTTCCTCTCCTTACGAAGTGTCCAGACCCAGGACTCTGTGACTGAGACAGCCCAAGCTTAGCAGCGACTGAGTAGCACTAAAAAGTCTCTTGTGAGGAGGATGTGAGGAGGAGAATGTGAATCTCTTCAACCATTTCTCTGCTGCATTTGTTGGCATATCATTTTTCAAGGTATTTGGTGAAGTGAAAATAATTCTGTAAATCAAATCTACTTCTGCATAGTTCACAGAGAATAAAACATCTGTGTAGTATAATAAAACAACTTGTACCTAGGTGAAAATTATAAACTTGCAATCTTGAATTAAATAATATCCCACTTCCTATAAACTGTGTGATTGAGGAAAAAAATGCTGCTTTTTTCTGGCTTCCTCTAACCCCCACTGTAGGGATTGGCCTCAAAAAGGGATAATGGAGGGATAAGATAGCAGTGGCCTATCTCCATGAGTTTCCTTTCCTGGACATTTCTTCCACTGGGGCTTCAAGGTCCTGGCAAAAGCAAAATTTCTTCCCAATTTATTTTTCTTTTTTTCTATGTGGCTCAATAGGCTGCTGCTTTCCCTGTACCAGGACGGGCTGCACACTTTATTGATTAAGCTGCCTGATTTTTCCTTTCAGTGACATCCTTCATTTGAATGTGTATCTGTTTTGCTGAATCAGCTGTGTATTGAAATGCTGGAGGGTTCAGCTGCTCCTCTGTTTGAGCTGCACATTTGGTTTAATCCTCTTGTGGCTTTTTGCTTGTTCATCTGGCTACTACTTTAGCCAAGTAATTCTGGGAGGTGGAGGGGTTGCACTGCCAGTTTCATTTCTGACTGGGAAACATATTCTGTAAAATGAGTTCAGTCATTCATGGCTGCAACTGTATATCGTTGGGAGTTAAATGCCTTTTGAAACAAAAAAGAAAACATTTATTTAATTTCCAATGTTGGCAACCTAGTGATGAGAATAATGGGGGAGTTCCCAACCTGGAAGCTAAAATTAAACATTCAGGGGCACAACTTGAAGCGGTGGTGGGGAGGGCAGCTGGGAGGTGTGTCAGTCTAAATTGACATTTGAGAGGATCTGCTCATTGACTCTCTTCAGCATCTGTGGAAGTTTGGAAGCCAAGCACGCAGCCTAGCAAAGGGAACACAGGTACAGATACAATCACATTGCAAGCAAGCACAGTATTCCCATGGCAGTAACTTCCCCCACAATGGAAGCTGGGGTCATAGATGCATACATTTTTTTATTTTCAATGGATATAGATCCCAGACTTTAGGGGATGCTTTACAATGCAGACCCAGAAACACCAGCTGTCCCAAACCCCAATTGATTCTAGCCACAGGAACCACTCTTTGCTCCAGCATCATCCTTCTTTTGGCATCGAGCTCCTGTCTGAGGCCTTTCAAATGCTGCAGAAGATGCTTCCTGCTCAAGAAAAATTGGCTCATCTCTTGGGAGGGCCCAGACTGCAAGATGCAGCACACAAACTGGTGAGTGATGGCCCAGACCCTGGGAGAAGAGTGAGCTCCTTTGCCAACAAAGGGATGATGCTGCAGCTCAACACTGGTGGTAGTGTCCTTCCACCTTCCTCATCCTCTCCTTTTTGGATATCAGGCAATGCCAAAAAGCATCTGAAAATGGCACTGACTTCCACAAATCTTTGATGCAGTTCTCCTTCCAGGGAGAGTCAGGGGTTCTGTGTGGAGCACAGCTACAGGGAACAGCACTTGGGCACATTAGGCTGGATATAAAATATGGATAGGCTTGGCACACTGTTCCTAAATCTGCTATAATGTCTACTTTGTCTCCAGATGCTCATCATACAGACTCACCTAGAAAGTGCCTGAAGCCACAGGATTAAACAGGGAGCTGCCTGACTAGAACGAGAGTCAACAGCAGAGCTGCCAGAGGAGAGCAACCACAGCCAGGCCTCCGGGCTCTCCATCTCCTCCTCTGGCTCCCAGCTGCCTGCAGCCAGGGGGACGTGCCAGGGGTGCCAGGCTGTGCCCACGCAGAGAGCATGGCACAAACCCAGCCTCAGCACTGGCTCTGTGAGCTGCTCACAGCAGATGGGAGCAGCTGCCTGCACATGGGTGGTCCTGGCAGGACCAGGAGCTCACAAGAGTATTTTAAACTTGCCTGCTAGACCCTATCCCCTTTCTGGAGTGGGGAGACATTAAATATTTGCAGGAGCTTTCTCACTGATACAGTGGAGTAACTCCCAACACATCTGTCTCTAAAGAGAAAAGCCTTGTGTGAGTGCTGCCCCTGCGGGTCAGGCATCGTGGCTAGCAGTTGTGGACCCCATTTCAGTTGTTTTCCACACTTTTTTTTTGTTCCCTGAACACGGTTTTGGTCTGTATGTATAACAAGAGCCCTGTAGGACTTTCCTTAATCTTTTACAGCTTCTCATTATCACTTGATATTATGGTATCGTCTCTGCCCAATCATTTACTTGTGGTACTTTGGAAATAGACATGATAAGAGAGAAGCGTTATCAGCAAACCTTGGGTTTTCTCAGCAGAACAAAGCAAGATTGTTAGCTGTACAAAATACTTCTGGGAGGTTCCCAGATAAAAGCTTTTTGGATACTCCTTGTGCTTAAAGGATTCTGGTGCAGACTGAGGACTGGCAATTTAGTGGAATTTAGTTCAGTGTCTGCACCTGCCTCTTCTGTTCAAGCAGTGGCAAGTCAGGGAAATTATTACTAGAAGTTCTGTCATCCTCTTCAACTTGGCTCTGCATTTAATAGGGAAATTAAACGAAACTCAAAACAATGCAAAACATCAGCTACTGGAGAAAATGGCAAAGTTGCAGTAAAGTCTAGCATGAGACAGATGTTCAGTGCTGGTGAGCAGAATGTGCACAAATGATATTTACAGTCCCTGTTTCAGGACCCAGCTCCAGCAGCCCTTTTCACCACAGGGAAGATCCTCTGCAGTTCCTTACCATTATATCCCTTTCAAAAACGTGGCATCTTTTGTGCCCACATTTCTATTTGCTAAGTACATTTTCTGTTATTTCAATGCTGTTGCATTTTAAAAGCATCCTGCCCAGGGCCTGGGGCAGTGCCGGTGCAGGAGGAGATAAAGGCTGGATAAAGGCTGCGGCGGGGGAAGGCGCTGGGGCTGCCCCGGCGCTGGCCGTGTCCCCAGCACGGCTTTGCCTTTAGTGAGCAGCCCCTGGAGATTAGAGCAGCCTGGCTGCTGCAATCAGCCCTCCGGAGACCTCTGCTCCCTTGAGCTGAGCTCCAACCAGCAGCTGGCCCCACCGTGACCTTGCTCGACTGAAATGACATTGGACCGAAGGACTTTTTAATTTTCTCTCTCCTTTCGCCCCTCCCCTTTTCTTTATTCCTTTCCCCCTCCCTGCTTCCCCCCCCCCTTTTTTTTTTTAGTGTATTTTGTAGCGCTGTGGATTAGAGTCTCTGCTGTAAAGGAGAGGGGCTCAAGTGTTATCAGTGTTATCAGTTCATGTGTAAGCGATGCCTCACAGCCAGCAGCCTGGAGCTGAGCAACTGTGCCATCATCCGGCTCGGATCAGCAGCACAAAGCCGGGGAGACGTGGCAGGAGCTCTGCGGGGCCTGGAGAGCTGCGGAGAGAGAGGCACAGCAGCTCCCCGCTGCAGGCACCGTGCCACCGAGATATTGCAAGCATTTGGAGCTATCACAGGAAGTTTCCCTGTGAGAAATTTCCTATTGAGTGCCGGACTTTTTTTTTTTTTTTTTAATCAAAACTCGGGAAGAAAAATAAATCTGAAGGGAAAGGCTATTATTGCAGTTCATGAGCTGACATTTTATCTGAAAGCAAGAGAGATAAAGAAAAGCATTAGAAAACAGTCACCCAGGGAAGCTGGAGCTGGACTCAGCAAACATTTTTAAATATTTGCAGGAGAATTCTGCAGATCACGAAACTGCTTAGATCTACAGTCCTCCCAGGGCAGGAATTAAAACACAGGTTGGATGATCACTCTTATATAATTTTATTCCTTGGGCCCAGCCAGCTACCTAGGGAAAGAGGTAAAACTGAACAAAAACTGTACATAAAGCATGAACTAAACCCAAAGTGATCCTGTAAAGCTGCAAGAAGTCTCTCCTCTGAAGAGAGGTGTTTTTTGTTCTTATACAGGAATATATAAGAACTGTATAAGAACAGTGCAGTGTTGGGATGCTTTTGCACCCACATATTTGGTGTAGAACCATTGCCTTGGCCCAACATGAAAAAAATTCTCCCAATTTCTCCCCTCTCATTGACCTAAAATGCCTCCCACACCAACATATTTCACTGTTGGTCTCATGGCTATTGTTAGCCAAGATTTGTTGCTTGTTGTTTTTGTCCAAAAGCTGGAAACTCATCAGCCCAAACTCTGCTTTTTGCTCTGTCTAGGGGCTTCTTTCAAGGCAGCTAACGAAGGGAAGAAAGCCTATCTTCAGGATATCAGATCTTTTAAATAGGGGTTAGCACCTCTGTTTCAGGATTTTCTATCAGAGAATGTCTGAGATCTGCTCCTTTGGAAAAATAATTCCTTACTGACCCAGAACAAGCCAGTAAGTTCAACTAACAAAATGAAAAGGATGAAGCTTGAAACCTGACTGGTGTACACAATTTCTGTTCCTCTACAAGGTTAAATGCACAAAATGCATAAAAACTGGAAACTGGTCCCTCTTTTGCCTCTAACTCCCTCCTTCAGGGATCTTCAGACCAGTTGGAACTCACCTGAGAACCCAAGAGCCCAGAGATGTTTGGTGGCAGCCCCTTGCTGAGACTGCCCAGGAACCAGGAGACAGTGGTGAGTTTCTAAAGACAACTCACATTATGTAACTCATCATCAGAGTACACAAGAGTAAACTGGGAAGTTTTCAATGGAAATGAGCTTACTTCCTATGGATATTAATCCTTCATGAAGTATGGATGATAATTAATGAAATCCACAAAGAAATTCATAGGAAATATTGCATCTCCAGGGTGAAAAGGTCTCAGCTGTGGCACTGAATTCTAACGGTATCATATTTGATTTACCAGTGATCATTAAAGTTTACACCAAAGGTCAGGAATAACTCTGGTATTTGTAGGCTGAGAAAAAGGTATAAACACTTTAATTTATTGCCCTGTCACTGTCAATTCAGTTGGTATTCACTGTGATAGCACTGCTGTTAATGAATGTATTTGGTAATAATGTGGATGTCATAGATATTTATGCTTTCATCTCTTTCAGTGGCTCGGCAGGTAAGGCAAGTTAGGAGCTTTGCCATTTTACATTTTATAGATTAAAGAGGGAAAATAAATGATATTTTATCTCAAAGAAGTACTTAAGAAATATCCATCACATTTAGCTATCCCAAATGGGGATCTATCTTATCACAGAAAAATTAGTACTGCAAACAGAGTGATAAGTGTCTGGAATTGCTGGAAGCCAAGGGGAAAGCTTTCCATGGCTTTGAGAGGAAACAGGTCAGACTCTGTAGAAACTGTGAAGATTAGCTGATATATAAATATAGCCAATAAAGGAATTTTTAAAATTATATCTGTAAGTTTTGTGTATGAACAAGACTTAAGTCACAAATGGGGAAAATACTCTTGGATATGTTTCAAATCCTGAATCAACAAGAAAAGGAACCAGCAAAGGAACCATAACCTTTGCACAGTGGAGAAATCTGTGCCTGTATGGAGCTTAAAAAAAACCTCCTAAACGTAAGTTAACCTTGATTTTTGAACAGTCAGATGGCACATATACATTTAGCTGACTCTGCATTAATGTGATTTTCCACACATTTTAGAATGAAACACAAATACTTTGTAATCCCTCTGCACACATTTTTAGCCCACGCTCTGCAGTTCATGCAGTGGTGTCTCAAAACCTGGAGTTTTTTCAGTGAAGGTCAGCAGAAGCCTGACCATTGCTCCCAAAGGCTCTGGCACCCGGATTATAACCAATTCATTCATTTTGTAGTCTAGTAATAAGCCATTTCATAATATTAATATAGATAAACAGCAAATGCCTTCCTCGTTCTGAAATACTGCCTTGGAGCAGGAGGCCCTGTGCTCCTGGGCTTGTGGGATCATTATGGAGCAGCTGCTGACAGTTTGTGCCTGGCATCCTAAAGGAATGCCTGAAAATGTTTATACACCTTGGCCATTGCTATTGCTTTATTATCATGCAATAAAGCATTCTTACTCATATTTGAAGAGCAAATGCTGATCAGACAGTTCTATTGGTATGAATTTTCATATCTTTTGATGATGAAAGTCCTGCTCCATTAATGCTTTGAGTCCAGCTCAACAGAACTCAGCAGCAGGAGGAAATAATTGACTACAAGTACACTTTAAAAACATCTATTCTGACCCAAACGACCTTACCCATAAAACAGAATCCTGCAGTTTCAAACCCTGGGGTAGTACAAGTGGGCTAATGGGTTCCTGCCATTCCCAAGGCTTCCTGGACTCCAGGGAGCCTCAGTCTGCCCAGGGACAGGAGGATGGACACTTGTCCTCTCCACAGCCCTCCCCAGCCTCTTTTCCACAGCTGCCTGTTATTGCTGTAATCACCTCATTACCGCCTCTGTGGATTGATTAGCTTTGGAAAGTGCTGCAGTGGGAAAAGGGGACGCTGGCAGGATGTGTGCCAGCCTGAGAGCTGCTGTGGCTGGGCATGTGCTGCCTTCTTGCACATCACAGGTGGGACTGGGCTCAAAAAACAGTTTTGTAGGGAGAGGGAGAGACAGAAAGCCTAAATTCTTTTTTCAGAGCCTTTCAGTGTTTTCTTCTGCAAAGATCACTAGGTTCGCTATGCAGTAATTTGTTCCATAGATTAATTTTATGCTTTGATTAGGAAAACTTAAATGTTTCCTTGAAGCCTTTTGCAATTTTTTGCCTTTTAATTAAGATGGAAAAGTACCTAAATGCCTGAGTGGTGGCTATATTATGAAATAATTCCCCATTTGATACTTTCCCCATTAAAGTCTGTAACTCAGTGTCATACTGAATCTAATACCTTCCTTTAGTGAGGCTCTGAATGCCTGTGGAGCCCTTAGCAAGTGTTGGATGTACAAACAGAAATGGGAAATTCACAGCAGACTTATTTGGAGGCTTATGAAACGTCAGGCTTGTACTCAGTGCAGACGTGACTCGCTGTGAAGGAGTCTTCTGGCTTCCTTTGTTACTACATGAAGAATTCATTTTGGCATCTCCCTTTAGGGCTGGTTTCTTTTAAGCCATGATTGCATTAATAATATCAGCTCATGGTGTAAATGATTGAATCCCTTTCACGTTGGGGAAGAATTAAAGCCCAATCTAATATGTTACTGACCCATAATCAGCAAAGCCATGAAGTAAAGGGCGTTATTTTCTCTCAGCTTTTCTGTACGGATATATTAATTTTTATATATCATATTCCTGAAGTAATTAAATGCCCCTAAATGAGGAAATGCTTCATATAAATGTGATTTCATCACCAAAGATTGAGCTTGTTCCCAGGGAACTATGATATTTAACTAAAAAGCTGGTCTTAAATTAAATTTCATTTCTTAAAAGCAAATACATTTTGAGGCTGAAGTTGTTTTATTATTATTCATCTGCTCAGATGCAAAAAAATGGATTTCTAGCTGAAGAATGAAAGGACACCTTGATTTTTGCAAGTGTCTACACTGTAATTTTTTTTGCATTTTTCAGCTTGCTGGCTCCTTAGATCTCTTTGCTTTAGGATTAGCAAGATAACAAACATGTTCAGGTTCTAAAAGATTGTTTTGGCGATGCTCTTTGAAGTGCTGAGAAATGCAAGCTTGGCCCCAGCTTTACAAGGAAGGCCTGCTTCCCACAGCTAAGCTAAACACAAACACACGTGGTGGGTTATCCAGCAGCAGGATCACTTCTCCCCAGTGGTGCTCCCAGGAAAGCCATTCCCAGAGGATCGAGACATAGATTCCTATCTACACCCTTATATATGAATAAATAAAATAATTAGCCTCATGTGTAGGCTTTCTGCATTTTGTTCATTTGGTCCTTGGTTTGTCAATACCAGGAATTACATCCAAGATGCCCCACAGAAGGAGCAGAGGCAGCAGCACAGTTTGATATGAGCTCTGCTGGCACCCATCCTGTTGAGGTAGGTAAGTGTCACCTTTGTCTCCCTGGCAAAACACTTTTTAGTCCCTGATTCTTGAATGCTCATTTAAACTTGAAACTTGAGATGATTCTTTGCATTTTTTCAGTCTGATGATTTATTTTCCTTTATTTTGGTGATACATAAAACTGATCTTTTATGAACCTTTTCAAATCTCTGGGCTCAGTGTCTCCCTATAATAATGAGTCCTTCAGCCTAATTGTGCAAGAAAGGAAAATATTCTTTTGGTCACTTGTGGGTTTTTTGGTCATTTTAATAATACTTAATGTTTTGTCATGGATCACCTAAAGTCTGTGGTCATTCCCCACTGAGATGAAAGATACCCCCTGCAGCTGGCATCTTCAGCAGATGCTGATCTTTGCTGAGCTGTCTTTGAGGTGCTGCCAGCTCTGGGAAGGGGAAGGAAGAGAAAAGGCTGGACCATCTTCAGAAGCAAGGAGTCCCTTGGAGGAGAGCCTGGAGGTGGTCCTGAGACACACCAGAGGCTCAGAGGGCACCCCTTGCCCTGATCCCTGAAGAGTCAGCTCCTCTCCCAGGTAAACCCCTGAAGGGAGCAGAGAATGAGGGCTCTGACAGCCACCCATACCTGAACCAGTGCAGCTTCCCACAAGACTGTTCAGAAGCAAGAAAAGTCACCTATGAATGTTAAGCTTAAAAAAGCAGCAGCACTGATGAGTATTTTTGGCATGAACTGAAGAATCCTTTTGTTCCAGCTACAGCCCACATGCTGATTCAGCTCAGCAGCTCTCCACTTCTGTTCTTTTCCTTTCCCAGGGCTTTCTTAAACACCACTTCTAGGGTGCTGTTTTCTTCCAGCCTGCTTCAGTTATGTTTGGTAATGATGGCTCATAAAAATATTGGCACATAGTCTCAGCTGGTGGCAATAGTCTGTAGGAGCATGCTATCAGTCAGGATATTACTCTGTTCCTTTTTCATGGTTTTGCTATATTTATTTGATCTCATCTACAATAAAGCCTTTTGATACTGCTGAAGTGATAGAAAGGCATCATATGGTAAATGGTAATCAGGCTTTTCAATATGAAATGGTTTGAATAAATTTGCTTTGTGGAGTCTATCCAGAGCTAAATTCTGCTGTAATTTGCCACCGAGGCAGAACCCAGACTACTCAGCTCTAGCAGGTGAGATGTTCCTGGGACAGAGTGGGCGGTGTCACCCCCACACACTGCACCCAGGGTGATTTGCTGACCTGGAGCCCAGAATAAAGATAATTTTAAGTAGAAATTATTCCTGTCTGTTTCTTTCCTGCTTAATACTCTTTATTTACAAACTGATAGCTGAAACTACAATTTTTTTTATACTAAATATACCAGTATTGCATATAAAGCCAGAATCACAACTCACTGCATGCTGAGGTGTCTAATATCTTGAGTGGCTATTTATGCCTAAATAAGCGGGGAAAAAGAAAAGAAAACCAACAGATTTTTGAAAAGAGTGTAAGGGAAAGGATAAAGACAATAGTCAGAACATGCTGTAGAAAAAAGTATTATACATATTTAAGAACCCTATCTTGACCAGAATTTAAATATCCTCCCAAATGCTCAAAAATTCCCTGCAACAATCCTGTTTTCATTCTCACGGGTAATTTATTTGAATAGCACACATGGAGAAGCTGCATCTCTACTGACTGAGCTCTGTATAAGAACTGAAGGGGAAAAAGCATCCAATTAAACATCACTGGACCACTGAAGGGATGAGGTGAGGTCCCAGTGAAGGTTGCTCACTGCCCAGCAGAGCTGATGTTTGCCATAAAGATGTCCTCAGCCACTGTGTCCGAGAGCACTCACAGCAAATCAGGCTGGGGTGTATATTTATGTATTCATACCATCACAGCAGAAAGGAATTTTTTAGAGCTAGTTTACCTCACCTGGCCTGGAGCCTGGAGCCATGAGGGAGATGTTTCCTCCGTGGCAGGTGGCATCAAAGCAGCTCCAGGGACATTCACTGCATTTCAAGCCCCAAGTGATAATGTTGTGATGTGTTTATTTGGTTTCATAAAGCAAAACAAAAATCATCTAGTACAAAACTTCAGGCAGAGCAGTCTTTACTTTTTATTTCTCCCATTTTTCTGACCCCAAATCTGCAAAATTATTTCCAAGTTACCCAAAATGGAACTTCTTTCTTTGTCTTCTGGTTTAAGCTCCTTTATGAGTAGATATAGATATAGCTGTAATGGATTTCTTTCTTGAATTCTTATTTCTCAAATGGAATATTTTATATGTTGAATCATGAGCTCTATTCTGTGTCTGGCAAGGCTTGTGTCCATACACTCTCAGCCCAAACCACAATGACAGAGCATTTCTGCCACATCCCTCTCCCACTCTGCCACTCGAAAACCTCTGCTGCTGATAATTCACACTGACTTTTCATTGCCAGTGGCCATGGAACCACATTGTGCCTCTTCTGCAAGAGGTAAGTGCTGGGTAATTTCACGATTATCTGCGCCAAAACCTTAGAGGATGCTGGCAGAAAGTCTAAAAAAACCAGCTAAGATCTCAAATAAAAAGTTAGTTTGAAGGCTTGACTAGGAAGGTTTCATTGAACGGGAACAAAAAGTGGCTGTGGAGGTGCTGGAGATCTTTCCCTGGCCAATTCCTGACGTCAGCTGCAGCTGCCTGGAAAGCTTGGGTGCCTTAAAGCAAAAATTGCCAATGAATCCTCACCATGAATTCCCACCAGTACCCACAGAACCCCTTGGACCACCCACCTTCTCTGGCTGGGCTGAAGGGCTGCTCTCCACGGGCTTCCCAGACAGCCTGAGGGGAGAGGGGAGGAACTGAAAATACAGGTCCAACCTTGGGACTGCACCTTCCGAGGACTTGTCTTTTCCAATTACCAGACCCTGAAGGACGCTTCCCCACAACCTCCTGGCTGAACCCATATGAAGTCAAAGCTGAGCATCTGCTTTGTGTTGATACTCTGTTGTTGGGGTTTTTATTATACTTATTGTTTGAAGAAAGATTTCTTTTTCTTCTCAAAAATGTTGTGAGGAACTTGAAATGAAGATTTCAACCAGCTGTATTTGTTATCAGATGTCCTTTCACGGTGCTACTGTGTCGTTGTCACAAATGTATGATCACATCTTGAGGAAAAAACACTTACTGCCAGAGTCTGTTGATTCTGTGTAACTATATTAAAATATTGGAAATTACCTTGGCACGGATGACTGGCTGGTTTGTTTGTTTGTTTGTTTTGCTTTTAAAAGCTGGAGAAAGGGTAAAGTGGACTGACTATTTTCTCCTTGTATTGTTTAGACTAGTGACTGACCTTTCTTTGGAATGGGAGATCTAAAAATGGCATTCCCTGCCAGTGACAGGAGGGTGTTTGAGATGCAGGCTGCAGCCCAATCCTTTCCTCAGCCGTGGGAGTAAGCTATTTCTATTGAACAGTAAGACGGATTAGATGCAGAATGGCATTAAAGGGAGAGAGTAATGCACAAGCATCACTGTTGTTTCTTGAATGTAATTTTAAGTAAATGACCTTAAACTGCTCACATGCTTGAAAATAAATCTCTGTTCTGCTTGGGTAGTGTTTCCACAGTGCTTTTTATTTGCAAGTGGATATGAATAAGACAGATCCTGGATTTTAATTTCTTTTTTTTTTTTCCTACTTTCTGTCAAGCTAGCAATTCTTTAAAAAAACAAGTCAGAAGTTGCAATGAAGACATTTTGAGAAAGGAGCATGGCATGGAATGACCTGCCAAGAAGCAGTGGTGTCCGTGCTGGTGCTGCTGGGCCTGGGGAGGGCACTGGCAGGGAGGGGGCTGTGGGATCCTGCAGAAGCTGTGCCAGCACAGCAGGTGTGACACATGGGGTGGGCACGGCCACAGCTGTGCTGTTCCCCTCTTTTGGGCTGCAGCAAGAGGCACTTCTCCAGCATTACAAGGAGTCTCTTTTCTGACACGTGTGGCTGCTCTCCTCAGTCAGGAATGTGAGCAGGATGAGGAGAAAGGCCAGGCCATGGGCAGGTCACAGTGCCCTCGGCCCTCTCGGACAGGTGCAGGACCATCAGCTATAGCTAGGCGTGTTCGTCAGGGCTGTCCGCCTCTGGGAAGCGTCTTCCCGCAAGGTCGGCCCAGTGACCTGCCTGCAGACACGAGCACTGAAGTCCTCGTCGAGTCCAGGCTGCCGATGGTTGGGCGTCGCTGCCGAGGGCGTGCGCTGATGCGCAGCAGGCACGCTCTCGTAAGGCCGGAGGGTGTAGCGACCCCAAAATCCCGGAGGCAAAGGATCCGAGGGAGAGATATTCCTTCCAAAGGCCACAGGACCTTATAGCCAATCAAAGACAAGGAAATATCCGAGGGACAGGGAAACGCAGGGGATTTTAAGGGAAGGGAAAGGGGAGGAGTTTACAACTTGGACCAATGGGAAATGAACAAAGGGGAGGAACCCAGGTATAAACAACCAGTAAGGGTATAACAGGGGAGGAGATTACCTGAACCAACCAATCAGTCATCGAATTGAACAGAACTTTCCAGAACTGGGGGTTGGACTTGGTTCAGGGGGCGAGGCCTTCAAACTGGGGATCCACCCATGGATCCTCCCTCAGACTCCGATTCATCCGCCCATTGGAGGGCCATGGATGGATGGAGAGGGGCCGGTCTCCTGGACGGCCAAAGCGCCCCAACAATCAGCCACTGCCCACTGGCGAGGGTGCCAGACTCTGCCCCACAGGGTCCCCTCAGGGTCCCCTCCCCTGACTGGGGCCAGTCCCACCCCAGGGCTGGAAGGGGGAGACCGGACACGGAGCTCCCAGAGCAGCGGGAGCGAGGGGAAGGTTGGGAATCCATCCCAGGCTGCCAGCAGAGCCTGCAGCCCTCAGAGCCCCAGGATCACTGACCACTAAACCATTCCCTTACCCTGAACTCGGCCGTGCACGGTGACAGGAGCAGAGCCCAGGGAGGCACTCAGCACACGCTCCATGATGAGTACATCCACAATCACGCTGGGCCCCAGCAAAGCACAGTCCAGAGGGCTTTGCCAGGGCAGGGCCTTCGGGGTCCATCAGACAGCAGCACTCCCAGACAGGAGTACCAAAACATCCTCTGCATGCTCTCTCCTCAGGATTTGGGCTTTTAGGTAAAACTGTGAGAAAAAAAATAATCACCTGTGGAAATGAATTAGACTTATGGAAGCAGGGCAATGAATATATTTTGATGAATTTGAGGACTCCGGTTTCTTTTTTTAAAGGGAAAAGAGGAACAGGTGGGGAAAGGGAACTGAACTAGATTTCCAGGTGAGGAAGTATTCAGTGATTAGGTTCAGTAGAAATAATAGTCAGCTATACTTTTGAAACAGTCTTAAGGGTTCCATTTATGTATTTTCAAAGCGCGTAATTTCAATTCTTCAAATTATAGAGCATAAAATACTTTGACATTTACCTAAATGTTAAGAAGATAGTTAAAAAGAACTGAACTGGATTTTTCTACTTTGGAGACGAGAAGGCTCAGGAAGGACCTTGCTGCTTATAGAACTACCTGAAACAAGGTTGTAGCCAGGCAGGGGTCATTCTCTTCTGCCTTGTTCCAAGTGAAAGGATGAGAGGAAATGGCCTTAAGCTGCACCAGAAGAGGCTGTGATTAGATACTAGAAAAAAACCTTTCACTGAAAGCGTGGTCAGGCATTGGAATAAGTTGCCCAGGGAGGTGGTGAAGTCGCTGTCACTAAAAGTGTTCAGGAGGCCTCTGGATGTGGCACTTGGGGACGTGGTGTAGGGGTGATTGTGGTGGTGCTGGGTTGGTGCTTGGACTGGATGAATCTGTAAGTGCTATGAAAGTGGCCTAAAATATTCTGTTCAGGTTGAAGACAGATATTAGGCAAGTCTGAAAGTGTTTTAGAGACATGTATGGTCAACTGAAACAAAATGCAAATTTTAGGTCAGTGGTCTCAAAGAGAGCAGAAGGTTACACTCACATCCCTTTCCTGCTGATAGTTTTAGCATCCCTATTTCAGCAGGATTTTAGCCCTCCCCAGGAGCCTTAGCTCTGTCTCCAGTAACCCCTCGCAGGCTGCAGGAGCTGGGGAGGTCTGAGCAGGGTGTTTGGGCAGAGGAGGAAAGCTTAAAAGGTACTTTAAACAATGCCAGTCTCCACATTCCCCGGTTTGTGTGAAGCCCTTACAGATGCAGGAGCAGGGAACGGGTGAGGCCGGGATCCCGCTCCGACTCAGCCGCTCTCGCCGCCTTCCCTGCTGTTGCCATCTGCCTGCTGCTGGAAGCACCCTGCACCCAGACAGCTTCTCATTGCATAACATATGTCCCCAGAAAGTTTGACAACATCCCTTGGCTTCTAAAAGCAGCATCATCTCTACATTCCTTGCAAAAAAGTGGATGGTACATGGAAGCAAGGATGGATGCAAGGAGCTCCACCTGCGCTCTCTGTGCTGTGCTGCAGCACCACCGCTCCTGCAAAATAGTGCACCCGTGGTGCTCCAGGCAGTCATGGTGCATTAGACCCAACAGAGGAGTGATCAGTATGTTGGAATAACTTTTTCTGTGAAACAGGAAAAATTCTACAGATTAAAACTACCCTGGTCAGCCAAATAATCCTTAAGGCTGACCCCATAGAAATGGGGCTGCTCCCCTCCCAGAATTTTATACAAATCCCCAGTTTATAAGATTTTTTTTTTTTAATATTATTCCCAAGTTTGCACTTTTTTTTTTTTTCCTCTGAGAAACAAAACAGAAAATATGGTGTTATTGTGGCATTTACAATTTTGTGATAGGAGGAATTTTTACTTGCTGGTTGGCAGATAGCAATGTAACAACATCATGATACATTGCAATAGATGGCTTTTACTGCTTCTGTTCATCTTCTATATGGTACTTCTTTTTCACTACCTTTACAAGAATCAGTCACAGACCCTCAATGTTTATTTCAAGATGAATTAAAATGTTATTCTTTGGAGAATTTTCTACTTCCCTCTCATGTCATCTGTGGTGACTGTTCCCCTGCTGAAAGGAAGAAAGCTGTGCTGTGAAAATGTTGGATGGAGTTAGTCATTCAAACTGACTTTGCATTTCAAACTTAGACACTCGCATTTCAAAATTTGTTTCAAAAATATGCTTTAAACCAGATTTTTTTTTTACTTTCAAACATCAGTGGGGTTTTTATTGATGTATTTCTTTACCAAAATCCAGTATGAGTTTGTAATATATCATTACTGACAGGTAAATAAATAATACGAACTTGTCAGACATAAGAAATTAAATTAATTTGGAAATAAAGTTACAGTGCTTTGAAAAGGCAAATTCTGCATTAAAAATCAAATATTCTGAGTATGTTACATGCGGAAACTTTCATTTCAATGTTTTTCACTTTGTAGGGCTTTTTTTCCACTGCAACTTCCAGTGGAAAAACAAAAAAAATAAAATAGCAACTGGTAGTAGAAAATTCTTTCAACAAAAATATTCAGCTGATCTGAATATCAGACAATATCTTTATTTTATAATATCAGATATAATATCAGATGGTTTATAATATCAGATGGTTTATCTGTTTGTTTGCCTTTAAAACCCTTTTTTTTTCCCAATGAAGTTCCTTACGCACTGGTAAGTCAAGGAAATTGTAACCATAAAAAGACCTTAAACATCAGATATCCCCCGATCTCCAAAGCACCCAAGAGAAAAGAGGGGCTGGCCAATGGATAGGAACTGTCTTGTCTTTCCCCCTCACAGTCAAGAACTGTCTGGTTCCTCCACATGTTACAGGAAGGGGTTTCCAAGCCAAAAAAGGCCATTTGTGCTCTCCAAAGGGAGATGGGAAGGGTCAGTCTGAGGCTGGACCGCCGAGGGTCCCCTCTGTCCCCGCTGCCAGCCCTGCCTGTGGTACCCTGGAGGAGCCAGCAGAAGCTGCCCGAGGATGCTCGGGGGAGCAGCTGAAATGTCCCTCCTGAGCAGCAGGAAGAGCTCAGTGGGACAAAGGAACGGGCTGGCGAGGAGGCGCTTTGAAGCCGGGAAAGCTTTTAGAGCCTGAGCGCTCCGTGGTGTGACAGCCAGGCAGGAGCGCAGCGAGCACAAAAAGTGCCCATTAAGGAATCAAAGGAGTGCTCAGCTCCTCGCTGCTTTGATCCTGCCTTCAAAGACACCCCCGAGCCGCCTCCTCCTCCGCAGGGCAAAGCACAGGCATTGCTGGGCTGCNACGGGATGGGACGGGATGGGATGGCAGGAGGGCCTCCAGCTGCCCATCTGGAGTTCCCTTGCAGCTCCCAGCCCACTTACATGAGCAATATTGACTTTTTTTTTTTTTCTTGCTACAAGCACAGTCATGCAAAACCACACAATTAATGAATTTGGTCCTAAGCCCGTGGAATTGCACATAAAAAGGTCTGGAAGGAGATTAGTGGGGCTGCCCCCATGCCCACATGCCACCCTTCTCAGTTGTTCGTGTTGAAGTGGTAGAAGGCAATGCCAGGCTGAGCCAACCTGCCGCAGCTGGGGGCTGCTCCCTTCTGCCACCCCTCACCAGTCCCGCAGCAGTGCCCTCAGATGCCCTGGGAATACAGTCCTCTCAGACACACTGTCCTGGTTTTGGCTGGGATGGAGTTAATTCTCCTTTTAGCGAGCAGCTGTGTGGTATTTAACTGCTGCATGTGCTTCAGCATTGCCTTGTTCTAAGAGCTCCACTGGAAATGACAAAGAACAGCCTAAATATATTCCCTTTACTTCCTTTAAAGCCACTTTCAGGGTCTTTGAAATATTGCAGTTTTACTGGTACCACCTCAATGCAATGAGTGCTCAAGACAAGAAGGTCACAGTGCTTGAATAGCTCTGGGGTTTAACACCAGGGTTTTTCTGTCACTGGCAGCAGGAGGAGAGCTGCCAGGCACAGGTGCACTTAAGTATCATGCAAACAGACTCACGGCTGTGAGTGCATGTCATCCACCTCAGTCATACAGGAAAGATGTTTGCCTTTCAATCTCACAAAGTGGTCTTTAATAAGATAAAAGATCTCAGGTTTTCAGAGCAGATCTGCATTTATCCACCCACCTGCAGCCCCTTCACTGCAAACTCCCCTTTGTGCTACCCCGGACACCAGCACCTGCATACATCAGGCAGAGGATGGAAACAACCCTCCTTACGCTGTGCCCAGCCAGAAAATAGCAACCCTCTAAAAGAGCAGTGCTGCTTAAAGCCAGAACATCAAACATCTGTGTTAACTCTTTGGGATGTGTGAAGGGTAATATCTGACTGCAGAAAGTGCTCGGGACATTTGCATTCAGCATCTATATGAACACATATGCCAACATTACTCAGTGAACATTAGGGAGCTCCAAGACAACGAGACTAAATTTAAATTGTGCATGGTTTATTGATACACTGTTCTAGGCTTTACTGCAGCTTTCTCTGTATTTATGACTGGCTGTGTCTCCTTACAGTCCATACACAGATTTGACCTGAGCTGGCACCAATGAAAGCCTGAGAGAGCAGTCATTAGTCTTGTACAGTTAATAAATATTCTCATTCTCTCCAGGCTGTTGCAAAGGCACTAATGATTCATGTCTTTTGAATAAAACATGTCACTACTGTCCATCTTGGATCACGGGTAATTACAGCTCTCACTGTCACCATACAAATGCTCTTGTAGGGCAGTTCATGTATTGTGAAGGATGGCAGAGTTATATGAGGCTCAGCATCGATGTCAATACTTTCTCTGCAATTTTAAAGCATATCAAATATTAAAATGCAATTAGAGTCATTACGAAGTTTTAGAAGAATGGCTTTCCACTTCCAGTCAATCAGACAGGCTTTGGAAAATGAAGAATTGTGTGAGGTTTGGGAAACTTGAGGTCACAAATTTGGGTTTCAGCAAATATTTTCTCAGTGATAGAAATCATGTCTTTATCTATAGTTTTTTAAAAACCCACAAACCCTAGAAGCTTCACAAGACTGCAAACATTCTGCCCTTGCCATTTCATCAAAAAGGAATTATTTAAAGAAGAGTAAGTTCAATGTGTGGCATATAACAGAGCCATGGTTTCTGGCTCCCTCACTGAAAATGAGTGCAAGGCCAATGGTGGATATTGCAAAAATTAAAACCGGAACCAAAAATTTCACAACAAAACTGCTAAAAAGAAGCAACCTTTGTACACTGCCTTCCCTTGAAAACTGATTGCCAGTTATTTGTTAGTGAGAACGAGAGGCTTCCCATCACCTGGCTTGGCCTGGCCAAGCCCCAAATCAAATAATTGTGTTGCAGCATCCTTGGCTTCCCGCGGCTTTTGATGCCAAAGGAAAGGCTAAGGGAATCACAGCCCCATCCCATGCCTCTGAGCAGCCGAGTGGAGGATGAAGGTTGAAAGCCAGAGGGACTCCAGATCCAAAGGCAGGAGCCCCTGTGAGTGCTCAGGCACTGTCCTGAGACCGCCTGTCTCTGGCATCCCGGTACTGTGCACATCACTGGGCAAAACAGCAAAACAACCGCTCTGAGCTGCTCGCTGCACACAGCTCTCCCTGCTGAGGGCCCACAGGGCCGTTCTGGCATCCCAGCCAGGAGGGTGTCTGAAGTCAGGCAGGATAAACCCATGCCTGGCCGTGTCTGAGGATCCGCAGCGGCATCGCACGCGAGGCTGTGCCGGCCCGGGGTGGCTGCTGCCCTCTGCCCGGGTGGCCCTGGCAGGGTGGCCCGGGGCTCACAGGGCTCTCTCCAGCCTGGAACGACAGGACTGTGCCCGAGGCTGTGTCTGGAGCTGCGTCTCGCTGACCTCGGGGATGGGGGATCAGCCACTCTGTGAAAGCTCAGCCCCAGGACTCGCTACAATTTCTTGCATTTTCATGCTTTATGAAACCTAAACTCCGTCCTGAGGCGATTCCCACACAGGAGCGAGTGAAGATCGAGCTGAAGGAGACATCAAGTGCTGTGTGAGCCAGGAACCAAGTTAGTGCAGTCAGAAGAAGAAGATGACCTTCATTGCCTGTGCCATTAGGCCACTATTGAATTTCTATTCCTGTACTATATTTTTTCACCCAGTCAATTAACAGAAATGGGCAGACCCTGATTTCTCGCGCTTTTAAAATATTCACAGGCCTGCGACACTTGGTTCTCAGCAGCTACATGGAAAGGGTGGCCTATAGGTATGATATGTATCATCTGAAGTTCATTCCAAGTCCATCCAGTACGTCGTGGCAGCTTTCATTAGGTTTTGCCATGAAGAAGCTTCACAGGAGACAGGAAAAGAAAGTGGGAAAATTATGAAGTTTGACAGTGATTAAAAGTTTTCTCTAACCCCTTCCTTTGGTACTAAAGAGCCATTAATCACAGGGTGGGTATGGATTTATGTAGTGCTCAGCAGTGACCATGAAGGAAATAATGCTGACTCTCCTGAAAAAGATAAAAATAAAAAATTACAAGGTTAAGGATCTTTGAAGTGCTCAGAGGATCTCACAGCTCCTTGGCCCTACCAGTCACTGGGAGAGTGCTGCTACCCTGAGGGCTGCTGCTCCCACCGCCTCTGCTGCTTTTCTTGGGAATGTGGGTGGGCTGGGGATCGGGTGCCCCAGCAGCCCTGTCCTGGCAGCACCACTGCCAGCTCCACTGCAGCTCCAGTGCAGCTCCACTGCCAGCTCCAGTGCAGCTCCAGTGCAGCTCCTGGGCACCCTTCCCCTGCTGTTTTGCTCACCTGGGGCTCACCTAACACAGAAAACTGCCTTCCTGCTCATGGGTTTTTTCCCGAGGTGTCTCTTACCTTGTGTTTAACAGACATTTTTTACATTTAGAAGAAGTTTAGCAAGGACAAAATTACCAAGGTCTGCCTTTCAGCAGGCTCCAGCGATGTCCCTGCACCCCGGGTCGGTGTTCTCACACGTACACCGTGTGCAGGGCCCTGCTGCTGATGCTTCAAAGGGACCAGCCTGAGAGATAAATGAAACCTCTCATCAGGGATAATCATTCTCATCTTTAAGAAACCCAGTGAAAGCTGAGGGCATGTGGAACCTGATTGTGATGAATTGGGGGAAAAGTTTGTGTCAGCTAATTAAAATCAGACACATACCCTGGAACAGGACTGCTGTAATGGGTTCAGAGTTGATTTAAAACCATATCCCAGTTTTCTGGTTTTGGTACATGAATTTAGCAGAAACAGCTTGGAGAACTAGATAATTAGATTCTATTTCTACCTCTACCCTCTTTTGCCATCAAAGGCCTTACGTAGATTGGACAATTGAACCACAAATTAACTGTTGTTGCTTAATTTCTGTAGGCATTTTTATAGAAATCAAAGTATATTCCAGCTTATTCTGTCAAACTCAAACCCAGTTAATTCCAGTAAACTAATTTTCTGAAAGCATACTAATAGGGAGCAGTGATAACATCTCATCGATAATGTTGTTGTTTGGGGTTTTGAATTTTAAAATGAACATTAATTTAAGATGATTACATGTTCATTACATTTTTCATTTTAAAAATAGATTAGTATTGGTAATATATATATAAAAAAACCCCCATTTCTGTTGCTTACAGACTCATCCAGCAGCACGTTATTTTGCAGTCTTACAAAGGGGGAGAAAAAGCCTCAGCTTTACACAAATACTCAAATAGACTTGCATTTTGCACTGAATGAAACAATTTCCCTGAGAGAAATCTGTGGTTCTGCAACAGTGATTATTTCACCTTGGTGTTTTTGAAAGGTGCTGTGGAAAACGTTAAGAACATAAAGTACCACTTAAACCTTGAATTACCTCGTTTGGCTAACTTGAATTCTGAAATTATATTTTGCTGCTATGGTCCTCTTTTCATTCTTTAATTCAGCTGAGACTGCTCAGACATTATGAATTCACACCAATATATTTCACAGACTATCTTTGGGGAAACGGGCTTTTAGAGCAGCTGCCTTTTTACAACCTGTTTATGCCGCCTGTATTTGGATTTAATACAAAACATTTGGAGGGGGAGATACCACTGCCCTTATGGCAAGGACAAAAGACTAATTTCTGCTGTCGGTCCATCCTGGTGTTCTGCCTGCACAGAAACACTCCCAGGCTCTTGCACTGCTTCACAGACTGCAAAATATTGGTGTCTTGAGTGCAGTTAACGTTTTTTTTTTTAATAATGCCCTGCTCTGTTTATAGAAGAAAACTTAAATTCTTCAATAGACACCAGTGACTGTAGACACCTGCTTGAAGTGAAGTATGAGAGGCCTTCCTGCATTGAGGTGTTGATAGGCAGAAGTGTCTGGAGCACTGGGATCCATGAGAGGTTTGGTTTGAAAATGAAAGAAAAGTCTGCATTTTCTCGTCAGACACACACTGGCGCTGCCTTTCAGTAAAGTTTTTGACAGAAATAAACCCTGACATGTGACCTGTATTTCAAACTTAGGTGTAAAGTAGTTTTATGAGAATTCAGGCCTTCCCTGGATCGAGGGAAAAATGGTCCCACCATTGTCTGCAGTGCTCCAGTGGCTGATTTTGAACATGAGGGAAAAGAGTCTCACTTCTAGAAGTGGGAGGGAAATGTTTATGTGAGCAAATAGCCAAAACAAAAACTAAACCATGTCACAGGAAATAAAGCCAAAAGCCTGAGAAGGGCAGGTACTCAGCAGTATAGTGTTCATTAACTTCTGCTGAGTAGAAATTAAAATTATAAACCCAATCTAAAATGCTGTGAGTAGAAATGTCTGCCATGACAGATCCTCTGGCCTCTGCCACCCCCACTAGGCAGTGTGCATCCAGAGGAACTGGATGCAGAGGAGATGGATCTGCATGGTGCCCTCTGGAGCTGCCCCCAGTGCTGGCCAAAACCCTCTCCATGCCCCAGTGAGAAGCCTGAGCCCCCCCATCAGGAGCTGCTCAGGCCCCCTGCCCCTCTCCCTGCCAGCGTTTGCTGTGTGCACTGCAAGGAGGACACACAGCTAATGATGTCAGGCTCGTAGTAGGAAATCTAAGTGGTCAAGGAATGTCAAAATTAATTTGTTCCTTTATATGATTCATCAGATGAATCACTACACCTTTCAATTTACAATTCCCCTGTATGATTTATTTTGGTTTTGTCACACTGCTGTTGAACACACTCCTGCTCCCTGCACACACCAAGCTAAAAAAAATACATTACAAAAGCCTCAGCTGTTAAGTAGTAGCGTGTTGGTAAAATGACTGAACAGAGCAGATGGGTTCCCACCACTGTGCATGTTGGCCCAGGGCTCGTGGTAAATATAGAAGAGCGATTTCTGTCATCCTGTCAGGGGTATTTATGTGCTGCCAGTCACCATCTTATCAAGGGCAGAGTAGTATTAACATTCTCCCCCAGCATGGTTTTTCTTGATCACTGAAAAGCTTTGCTCTGGCATGCCAAAAAAGTCACATAAATGTTAGATGGTAAATAGCTTAAATACATGTAGGGTAGTGACCCATCCAGACACAAAACACTGCTCCTCTCTACCTTCCTCCTGCCAAGAGGCACAACAGAAACCTGAGCTTCTGAGGGAATAGCTTCAGATATGGTGTTCATTGGAGAATGATGGGGAATGACAGGTGGGACACCTGTAAAGAAGGTAAACTGAAAGTTTCTGTTCATCAAACAAGCACAGAAATACCATTTTAAAACAAATCAGCAATATTTCCTTTTACCATGAACTTTTAGCCCTCACAATAGCTATGACCAGGCGACAGTGAATGTAAGAGGTCAGCAGAGTGCAAGGAGGGCTAGAACTGCTGGAGCAACGAGGACAGGCCACGCAGCATATACAGGTTATGATTTTTCTTCTAATTAAAATACAAAAGGGGAAAAACCATCACTGTGCATGTACTCTTCTCAACGCTTCATCATATCACTTTCAAGGTTTGCAAACATCCAAAATCCCTGGAGACAAAAATAAGGAGTCCTAGACTTTTCAGAAGAAAAATTCTAAACAAAAAAAGATACAAGTCCCTCGCTGTATTCTATTCTATGGAAAGCACAGAAACCTGAATTTATATGAGGCTGAAAAATATAAAGATTGAGCTCTACACCCTGCACCTAGAGCCTTCTGCAAGGGCTTTCCAGTGCTGGAGCATGACTGTGGCAGGGCATGTCAGCCCAGCCAGCGTCAGCCATGCCGTGGGTTGGGTGGAATCCCTGTTACCCAGAAACAATCAGGATTTAGATCCTGGCAACAGCACTGCTGGATCAGAGAGCAAAACCCCAAACCGAGGCAGCACTGCCACTGTGACATCTGGTGATGCCCATTTAGGACTGGCAATTGCCCACCCAGAGCTTTGGGGCACAGTAATTGTTTTTAATTGCATTTGGCATAAAGATGTTCCCAGTGCTCTTCCCAGGGCCGGAGAGCCATTTGTGACCCCGAGGGGGCCATGGTGCCTGGCAAGGGCAGCGTGTTCAGGGCTGTGGGCATCGACAGCGGCTGCCCCTGGCCCAGGGTGACAGCGGGGTGGCCCTGGGGACTTCAGCGTGGTGCTGCCTGCCAGGGGGCCGGGCTGAGGGGCAGGATGTGCAGGAGAATGAGCCAAACTCTGCAGGCCCGGGTGTCCTGTGCTGCAGTGTTCGCAGGCAGGGCAGTGCCTGCTGCTCTGCCAGCAGCCCTGAGCCAACACACCCTGCCCGTGGCAGGACAGGGACTGGGGTCCGCACCAGAGCCCACCACGAGGGCAGGAGCAGGGGGTCAGCAGTGCTGCCACTCCTCTCTGGGGTCATGGGCTTTCAGGCAGGTTTCAGTACCTCTGAAATATCAGAGGAAGGAATTTCTCCCCCTGTTTGCTAAATGAGATTAGAGAGATTCATGGTTTAACAAGTCGTATGAGGATTTTTATTCTGTCCTGCATGCCTTCTCCTCCCTCTGAAGGAAGCTGCTCTCCCTGAGGTTCTCTTCCCACTCCTCTTCTGTGCAGCAACTTTGTCCTGCTCATAGCAAATTCTAGAAGGGCCCTTTTATTTACTTGCCCCTGAAAGTAATTTCTCAGGACTTTTACTCTCATGGTATCTTTTGTGTTGGTGTTATAATGAGCAGGAAAATAAATCCTCTTGGGTACAGGAAGATTTTTCAATAAAGCCTGATAACCCCTGTATTTGTAAGCATTGAATTCTTTTTTGAACAGGAAGACCTATAAACTATTTTCAGTTTTGATGACTGGCATGTATAAAATCAGTGGCCCCTTATCATTTCAGGACTTCACTCAGCTGCACCTTCTTCCTAGGGCAAATGTTTATGAAATAAGCTTATCCTTATCTTCTGAAACAGGCTTGCTTGTTACAGGAATCTACTTTCTTTGGCTTTGATGACATCTTTCCATTGGCCTTAATGGAGAAACACAACTTCTGAAAGTTTATGACCTACTCAGGCATGGCATCCCTGAGAATCCACTTAATTCCTTCCCTCTTTTTATTTTTTTCTTTTTTAAACTTATTACAACTTTGCTTTAGTCTGGACTGATATTATATAAACCTGCCTAAAAGGACAATGCGATTAAAAAACTTTCTTTAGCTTCAAGCCTGAATACTACTCAATTTTTTTTCCAGCTCTTGCTCAGTAAGAATATTTTCCAGTTTGAATTTGCCATGCTGCTTTCCTTCTTCTGGGATTCAAAAGCATCTGCTGGTTTCTACAAGTGAAACAGAGGTGCATCAGTGCACCTACATCTTCCCTCTCCAAAAAAAACCACTTTTCAACAAAACAAAATACCAGTGAAACAAAACCAAACTCAATCAGGTAGGAAAACAGAGGAGTCTTGTATAGGCAGTAGAACATTTGTCTGTTCCTCTCCCCCACTTCCCAGGTACCCTGAAAATAAACCCAGAATGCTTCTAAAGAAGATACTTACACTGCAATGGAAGAATTTGTGCTGTTTTGAGCCTGCGCAATGAAAAACCCTTCTCATAAAACTGTTTGCTGGGGGAAGACCAGCAAAATGCTGTGATTGATGTGAAGCACATGATACAAAAGTGCCAGTGGCATTGAGATACTGCAGTGCCAGCCCCTCAAAGGTGATTTAACCTGAATCTGCAGCAAGAGCTGCCTGAGCATCAGTAGTGGCTGTGGGAGAGATTTGGGAACAGGTGTTTAGCAACAGCCAGGGAATGCCTGGAAGTTGCTCTCCCCAGAGAATTGTTATCCATCCTCACAGCTGCTAAAACTCATTCTAGCTTCCCAGAGGGAAATGCTTATGGTCCCAAGTGGCAAATAACTGCTGAATATCATCCATCTATCTGTCTTTTTATCTTCCTGTCGAGGACAGGTAAGAGAGCAGGCATGCCCATTGCTTGTGGAAGCACTAGAATCCCCTTTCTTCTTTGTAAAAATGTCAGAGTTTCATTCAAAGGAGGGTGTGCTGTCACCCAGCAGAGCTATCAGCTGATCAGAAAGGTAAAACACATTAGGCTGAGGGATGCAGTGTGGAAGGAGACCCCAGGGTCTGCATGGCAGCAGTAATAGGCAGCAGTGAGGTAGCCCATGCCACCTAATGCCTGCCAGTAGCGAGCTCCGGGAGCTGAGCTGGCTGCAAGTGCTGCCTGCAAGGGTTCCCGAGCCTGGAACCCCTGTGACCTCTCAAAAGCTGCTGCTCTAACACGTGAGATCACTTGTGCTGCAGCAAAGGAATGCATTAAACCTACTGATGCACCACTGCCAGAAACCCTAAGTGGAGGCAGACATCCCTTGCAGCCTCAGCGATGTCCCCGTGCTCCTGCTCAGAGACGGGACTGACCGAACACTCATGGCATTTCAGAAAAATCATCTTCTAGTCTAGATCAGGACTTGGAAAGCAAATCCTCTCTGTAAGTGCACAGAGAAGGGCACAGGCTGATGACAGGAATGGTGGGATGTCCAACCCTGCTTCCTGTGCCAGGCTTTCACAGCCTCACCCCGCCGAGAGGGCATCGCTTGTGACGGGCAGGAACCAGAGCTGGAGCCGTGAGCAAGCAGAGCTCAGGAATTAGCTAAGGTGCGTTAGCCCTTAAAGAGGACTGACTGGCTCTTAAAAGACATTAGTTAGAGTTTTTGCTTTAAAAATGCTTGAACTCAAAGCTCAATTCCGTATTTCTTGATCCATTATAATTGAATCTGCTCAGACACAGAAGTTTTATGAAACTAATTACCTACTGTCTCTACTGGAAGTAAATATTGAAGGCAAGAACAATAAACATGGGCTGAAGTGTGCTATGCAAATAATATGTATAATTAGCAGTTAAACCCATGCAGTCTGTTAATCACTATGTGGGTTTAGATGGTATTCACAGCAAAGCAAAGGCAATATGACAGGAGAAGACTCCCTGTGTTTTTGTCCCTCATTGCAAACAATTCATGAAGAAATATATTAATCTGTCTGTATCCTGTGTCTCACCATTGCAACATAAATGATAAGAAAATTTCTTTTTTGCCAAATCCCAGCTGCTTTAATCTTCCCAGGGACTGCTTTTCTAAGAGTACAGAGTAAGGCTTGGGTCATTTGTACAATGCATAAAGCAGAAGGAGATTTTTCAGAAGCAGTGGGCTTTAAAGAAAATCTAATCCTACCAGTGGTAACAAAGTGGAGTTCTGAGCACTTCTTGAAACCCTAATGGGTTTACTATTTGTTTTCCTGAATTTAAAAAAAAATGATGAAGAATATAGCTGAAGGAAAAAATATCGTAAAAATTGAAGATTTTCTGAGAAATACCTTCATAACAGCATCGCGCAGTAGAAAAGGAAAACCCAAAGTATCCCTGGCCTATTTGGGTTAAATCCAGGAAGGGATCTGAAGTGAGCAGGGAGATTCTGCATTGGGAAAGATGGAAAGGCAAGGCTTGTGTGTGTTGAGTTGGGGCAGCTCTGAGCTGTGAGGTGTCGACTGCCCAAAGATTTTGGGGATTCTTTCTTGGAGATAATATTTAGAAAAGGTATTCAAATAATCCTTTTCTTTTTCTTTGTCTTTCTCCCTCCCCTTTTCCTGTTGGGAAATGTTTATAGAGCTGCTCGAGATCCTGGCACATATTTCCAACCTCCTCTTGTTCCAGGAGGTTTGGCTCAGCTCTTGACCTCTTCTCAGATGGGCTGTGATTTCAGTTTCTCTCTTGACAACAGTAGTCTTAAATAAGAAAAACTTCCTCCCCGGCCAGCGTCCTACATTTCAGACTGCAGCACTGTCTCCATGGCTGACCTCGTGCAGCCAGCAGCAGCTCCTGGGCAAGCAGCACAGCTGGGCTATTTTTGGCAGCCCAGGGTTTCTGCCGGGGGGGCTGGGGCCCCTTCCCCAGTGCAGAGGGAGCTGGAACGCCGGGCCTGTGTCCCGCTGGGCTGCGGGCACCCATCGCCATCGGCCCCTCCAGCACTGGGAGCAGGGAGCAGCAGCTCCTAAAAATATCCAGAAGGAAACAAGGGGCTAATGCTGCTGGCTTGTGAGCTGGGAAAATGCATTATTCATGGTGTGCAGAGACAAGAGAGGGAGAGAAGATGCCTGGCAAAGCCCCCAGAATGGCTTATTTACCCCTGAGTAAAAACTTAGGTTTGTTGAGTACACTCCATAAATTTAGGAGGACTCCTGAAATGTCCAGATGTTTCTGAGCAGATGAATAATGTTCTCTTTCTGAAAGCTTACTGAATCTTTTATCATTTTATGCACTATTTGCATGGGCAGGTCTTCTGAATGAACAGCAGTAAATAGCAACCTCTGGTANAGGGAGATTCTGCATTGGGAAAGATGGAAAGGCAAGGCTTGTGTGTGTTGAGTTGGGGCAGCTCTGAGCTGTGAGGTGTCGACTGCCCAAAGATTTTGGGGATTCTTTCTTGGAGATAATATTTAGAAAAGGTATTCAAATAATCCTTTTCTTTTTCTTTGTCTTTCTCCCTCCCCTTTTCCTGTTGGGAAATGTTTATAGAGCTGCTCGAGATCCTGGCACATATTTCCAACCTCCTCTTGTTCCAGGAGGTTTGGCTCAGCTCTTGACCTCTTCTCAGATGGGCTGTGATTTCAGTTTCTCTCTTGACAACAGTAGTCTTAAATAAGAAAAACTTCCTCCCCGGCCAGCGTCCTACATTTCAGACTGCAGCACTGTCTCCATGGCTGACCTCGTGCAGCCAGCAGCAGCTCCTGGGCAAGCAGCACAGCTGGGCTATTTTTGGCAGCCCAGGGTTTCTGCCGGGGGGGCTGGGGCCCCTTCCCCAGTGCAGAGGGAGCTGGAACGCCGGGCCTGTGTCCCGCTGGGCTGCGGGCACCCATCGCCATCGGCCCCTCCAGCACTGGGAGCAGGGAGCAGCAGCTCCTAAAAATATCCAGAAGGAAACAAGGGGCTAATGCTGCTGGCTTGTGAGCTGGGAAAATGCATTATTCATGGTGTGCAGAGACAAGAGAGGGAGAGAAGATGCCTGGCAAAGCCCCCAGAATGGCTTATTTACCCCTGAGTAAAAACTTAGGTTTGTTGAGTACACTCCATAAATTTAGGAGGACTCCTGAAATGTCCAGATGTTTCTGAGCAGATGAATAATGTTCTCTTTCTGAAAGCTTACTGAATCTTTTATCATTTTATGCACTATTTGCATGGGCAGGTCTTCTGAATGAACAGCAGTAAATAGCAACCTCTGGTACTGCCAAAGGTATCCAGCAAGGGAGAGGAGCCAGGGACTTCCAGAAAACCTAAGGGTGTCCTAAGGGTGGCTGTGGCAAAGAACACTGTTAAACAGCCAGAAAATAAACATTAAATTAATGAGTTAAGCCTCTTTTAGGAGTCTGAATGTAGCTGTGCTATGAGAGGGTGGTTGAGCACCACAGCTGTGCCCTCAGACACAGCTGCAGCAGAGCGAGATGTTGCACTCTTGGGCAGCCAGACCTCCAAGAAGGATTCTGGAGTTAAGGCAGAAATTTAGTCAGCTCTCTCTGTTGAACCGATTCCACATTTTTGTCAGTTTGGAAACAGCTTCTTCTGCATGGTAATCCTTTAGCAGTGCAGCTCCACTTAGACCAATTTAAACTGAAAGAAAAGGATTTCCCAATGAGAATAGGACAGCAGGACCAGATTTATATCTTCACCTTGTTTATTACCGGGAGGGTTTACACTGTCCTCTGATTAGGCCCTCTCCTGTGAGATTCCCTGCATGCTTGAAAACAGAAAATGCCACTAACCCTGGGACTGCTGACAGGGCTGGGCTGCCTCTTGGACAGCAGCTTTCTGTTTATTGTCTCTACATAAACCAGCCGTGCAGCTCCTCTGTCCATGCCTGCACTGCTGGGTCAGTGCCAGCCATGTGCATTTAACGAATTGAGCTGGCTTCCATGGCTTTATAACAGATGTTTAATTGTTTTGTGGGTTTCCTTCCAGATTCTGCTTTCCTCTGTTCTTGCCCAAAGACTGAGTTTACTTGAGTTCTCAGTCTCTGTGTGTGCTTTCTTCACTGGTGAAAAAGGAGCCTGCAATGATTCTGAGTGTATATACATATATATGCTTGTTCTCTTTGTATGTTCATGCTTTCCTACAGCTACTCCCACATGCACACACATATATATATATGTATATACACACAGATAGCTGTGTGAAGTCAAAATGAGATTTATCTCACTTGCTAAAGCCGCCAGCAGGCATTATAGTGCTGCAACCTTGATGCACTGGTCACATTTACAGTGACAGTAAATGTGACTGGCTCCAGCCAAGCCTGACTGCTCAGGACCGATGCCCCAGGAGCTGGATATGACACAGCCTCTCTCCCCTCATCCCCCAGCTCTCATGCTGCCACCCTTGTACATCAACTCAAGTTGTACAAGCTGGCTGCAACCTAACCCTAGCTCCAATTGTGCCCACGATGCATCAACAGCATTTGTTACTGCTTGATTTTAAAGAGTAGCTGCAAGAGGGGGAGATGGCATCAGCATCCATCCTTTGTGACTCAGCTGGTGCAGTGGCATGGAAAGCAGCACAGCTCCTTCACAGCTCCTCCTCCCCCGGCTTCAACCCAAACCTCCCAAGCCAGGCTCTCTGGAAGCTGGGAGTTGCTCATCACATCAATGCATTGCTGCCGTGGACCAAAGCAAATCAACATTCACAGGACGTGAGGAGAAAGTCATGGACCCAAAGGGCAAAAGAGATTCCCAGGGCAGATTTTTGAGGAGGCACAGGTGGGTGGCTTAGCAGTCAGTGCATCCTTCAGGAGCAAGGGACCTTGGGGCTGGGCTCACTGTTTATACACGTCACATTAACGAGCTGTCAGCTAAAACCCAGAAACCAGCCTGGGACGTGAGGCAGGACCTGAAGCCTCTGTAGCCAGCTCAGCTTCATTTTCACTGCCTCACCACTGACACCTCTCCCCACTTCATGCAATAACGTCCCATTGCCAGGATATCTGTCATTTTTATCAGTTCCTGCAGCTCAGCTGCTCAAAACTTCCTGCTAGTGTCATTTAGCCTCTCTCATCTCATAGATAGCTCCTAGCTGCTAATATATACTAACAATTTTCACAGTCGCCTGCTTTCCATCTGTTACAGCTTCACTGCTGCTTTTTTTCTAACTTCCTCTATGATCTCAGCTTGCCTTTGTTGAAGTTACACACTTTTTCATCTTTACTGTGAATTTTTGGTTTTTTGGACATCAAATAAAATTTCTCTAAACAGTTTTCTGCTCTCAATCATATTTCCTTCAATTTCAATTCCTTCTTGCAGATGATTCAATTCATAACAGCTTTCAGGCTGGTGAAACTGGTGTTTCAGAGGTGCAGATATGGCTGGCTGAGATTTTTTTTTGTGGTACAGAATGGGTGTAATGCAGTCATGCTGTCTTGAACCCAAGTGTTTTTTAACTTTCAACCCATGTGGTCAGTCCTTTAGCTGCCAGTGTAACACCAGAATGCTGGTAGCAACACCTTTAGAGTTAAAAAATGTCATTTACAATTTCAAACCATTCTGACATTTAAGTATTATGATGTGAGTCCTCCAGCAGCTGTCTCCCACTTGGCAGCCTGCCTGAGAGCTCCCTGGTACAGAGAGGTGAGGGAGGAGCTGATGTTCTCAGTTTCCTGTGTGATTTGCCTGTCCTTAGCAGGTACCAGGTAATACCTGATCTTGTCTGTTGTTCCTTAGCCCCACGAGCTCTGTTCCTCAGTGTTGTCTGACTCACATCTGGCTAATACAACCTTTGCTCAATTATGTGCTGCTGTTTGTTTTTATCCAGCTGATGCTCCCCAGGTCAGAACCACTTTGTGCAATTGAGTCCCATGAACTCTTCGGGTTTCGGCAGCAGAAAGGTCAAATATACATTCATAAATTACCAGCTGCAGTTCTTTGTGTTTAATCACCAGACATGTAGCACCTGTGACTCACAGTAAAAACAATTCTCTTCCACTCCCTTGGTTTCTTGACCTCAAGCAGAGTCAATTCAAACTTTAAATTCATCCCATGCCTAAGGTCTGCCTGTCCCCAGGGGCAGAAGGTGTTCCAGACTTGCCTGAGGACATTTGCATTCAGGATTGTGGCTCTCAGGGAGCATCTCCAGAGGAGCATCCCCAGGTGGCCCAGTCTTCAGGGCCCAGGCACCTGATGTGCTTCTGCCTGAGTGAGGAGCTGCAGACCCTGGGGGTTTCTTTCTTTGCTAAGGAGGAGGGCAAGTGATGCTGGGCAGCACCAGGAGAGACAATTACAGTTATGATCAGTGGCAGGTCACCTAATGCCTGGGACTAGACCACAGATACAGATCTAGCTATCAGCAGAAGAGAAGCGCTGAGGACTTTGCAGCACTCAGTGGAAATCCTGCATCTTTTTTATTAGGATGATAAAAGAAATGAGGTGTTAAGTGAGAAGGATGTGTGCTGAAGGCATCAAAAAACCCATCAGCTGCTTTACCAGCAGTAATGGTTCTGAGAAAGGGGTTTGGGTGCTTAGACAAAAAGGGTCACTAAGAGATCACGTCTGTAATGGCTCTGAGGAGCCTTCAAAGGTAAATGGCTGATTTCATACAGATTGCTGATTTCCTAAGACAGATTTCATTCTTAGGCAGTGAAAACAAAATTTTCATAGTCAGAGAATTTTTTACTGAAGTGCAAATTGAAACAGCTAAACGGTGTTTATGCATGTGTATGCATATAAATATGTATCAACTTCCCTTCCTCGCTTGACATGATTGCAAAAGAAATTCCCATTCTGACTTTTCACACCCACATGAGTACAGGAAGAAGGAATTTAAAGGTTGCTTAAATTTATGTATCCACTGTGAAATTCCTGAGTACTGAAAAGTACATTTTGTTGAAGAGATATGAGTGCTATGTAATTTACTGTTTCAGGGCTTCCAACTGAAATGTTACTGTACATCGTACAACACTTTGCATTGAGTGGGAGTTCACCTTGCTTATCTCTGGCCAGAAGTTTGCAGTGTTATTCTCTGTGCATCAGCTGCCCTCTACAATGGAATCAGGAGCATTTAATTGGTGTTACGTTAAAGTCAATTAGTGCTCAGCAATCCCTGAAACACCAGAAAGGAACTTCCTGCCTTCCACGGACAAGAATGTGATTGTTTGCTGTTAATATTAATATTATTGCTGTGGGCAATAGCTTTTCGGGGATCTGAGAAGTGTGATATGCAAAAAGGGGAGGTATAAATCCAATGCATAAAAGAAAGGAACAGAAAATCCACAGCTGTGATAAACCTTTGTCATCAGCACCAACAGCCTCTTTTCAGAGAGCGTGGTGGTTCAGGAGAAGCAACCACATCCCACTGCCTGCCAAATCAAATCCCTGACTGTTTTTTCCCAGAAGTCAGTCCCTCTGTGATGAAAATGCTGCACTGGCCTGCAGGGGATATCCCTGTTCCATGGACAGCCATGTTCCCTGCTGAGCTCCCCAGAGCTGGTCCTGCTTCCTCCTCAGCCTCTGCCCAGGCTGCTCTTGGACACAGCACAGACTGATGAAGCCTCAGGAGCTAAAGTAGGACTTCTACAGAGCAGCCTTGTGCCTTTCACAGAAATAAGCTTGGAAAACTCAATTATCCATGTCCTGGTTTCTCTGGGCTCCTGCCTGGGCCAGCCTTGACTGTGGGAATGCTGGGGCTAATGGAAGAAATATTGAAAAGGCTCAGGATGAACCTGAATTCAAGAGCAGGGATACTCACATAGGATTTTCACTTTGTGCAGATTACATATATCAAATTGAATTTGATTTCCTTGCTGGTTGGCAAGGAAATGAATGTGTAACTGTAAATAAATAAATACATTTTCCTTACGCTTTGTGGATAGATGTCAGAAATTTGACTTTTCTGTCTTGGAGAGCAAGCCCCACAGATGATTATACAGCAAGAAAACATTTGTCAACGAGAATGTTTCATAGCTCCGGCCCTCACTGAATTAACAGGTGGCTCAAAAGGCTGCAGTCATTATTTGAATTGCTTTCATGCTACCAGCTTTTTAAAGAAAACTTCATGACAGCAAAACAACTGCCACAAGTCTGGTAAACAGAATGAAAGGCTTAAGAAGAAAGAGAAAATATCAAGGGTGACACTGCAGCAGCTCTGACTCTCCTGAATTCACCACTGCCAGTTATGACAGGCCAGCTCTTCCTCCTTTAAGTTAAAACTGTTTTGTTTTAGAATAACTTAATTTCCCAGAATACATGCACTGGAAAATCCAAGCTGGATTTTTTTTCAAATGGATAAGGGTCAGAGGTTCGAAGCAACTAAAGAGTAGTAAAGGAGTCATATTTAGACAGCCTGGAACCCACCAAGCCTCCACGCCTGGGGCTGCTCATTGACCAGCCCTGAGTCTGTAGAGCACAGACAGTGTTCAGCTCTGGCACCTCATGGAATTTATTTCAACCCTAAACCCAACCATTGTCATTAGTGGGACTGCCCATGTTTAGGTAAATTGATCCCTATTTCCCAAAGCCTACACAAACACTTGTGTATAAACAAAGTCAGACAGAGCTTCCTACTTTTTCTGGCCCTGTGGAAACTGTGTACCCAGCCCAGCCAGGAGCAGATGTCCTGGTGACTCAGTGTGGGTCAGCCCCACCTGTGCTGTTCCCTTCCTCCCCGATCCTGAAAAAAGATTGACCTTCATGAGCAGGAGGGAATACTTTCATTTAGAAAATGTGCAGTGCTGTAATAAACTTAATCTTTATTAGCTGGTGCACATAGAGCAAAGTTTGCAGTAATTGTACCTTGACTCAATAGATTAAAAATGAATAAAATCACTTTACATTTGCCCTTGATATAGAGCATAAAGAAACAGAAAGAATCTACATATAAAGAATTTAGTACTGCTTATGAAACCTAAAAGCTGAGTTCAGAGAAAGTTGTGCCAAGATCAAGAACATCCAAACGTGTCCCCAGATGTTCTTATAGCTGTAGCTGACACCAAAAAGGACTCAAATGTATAAACTCAACAGCCATCACAAGGGTAGATCAAAATCACTAGTTTTGATGAACCACCTCAAACTGGTGAGCGTGGCACGCCCCAGGGTGTGCTCTGCTGGGATAGAGGCCTGGGAAAGAGGAGTGTGAGAGCCTCGTCCCAGCACCAGGCTGGTTGCCAGCCCACACCTCTCTGATGAGTGGCAGGGCAGCCAGCTCGTGGTTCTGTCACAGGTGGGGAGATTTTGTTCAAAGAATTGTTCCTGATTTCTGTGAGTAATGTGTTTTCTCCAGGCTTCATCTTGCAACAACTGCCCCATAAATCATGTTCAAGAGAAAATGTTTAGAAAAGCAACCAAAAGCTGTACAACTTAAGGCTTTTGCTAACCATTGATGAAGATCTATAAGTGTGCAGCACATACACAAATGTTGTATCTTTAGCTTATTTAATTATCCAGGAGTGGTCACCAGTTTTGGTAAACGTTGCAACGGTGAACTAGCCAACCTTTTTGACTGTGTTTGCATCAGATCACATCCTGCTGCAACTGCTCCTGTATCTGCCATTAAATACGTGATCAATTCACAGCAGTAAAATACAGAGAAGGGGTCAAGAAGTTCATGTTGTGGAGAAAATGACTGGCTTGAGGGCCAGTGACTCAGAGAAAGACCCATTTTGCCTGCTCAAAAAACCCACAAACCAACAAGTGGAAAAAACCCCACCCACTAACAAAAATCTAAACCAAATCCTCTCAGTTCAGCTTCATTCTGTGGTTCAATGATCAGGAACAACAACATCACACATCTTCTGGTCTATACCTCCCTGGCTGTTCTAATTAATAGTGGCCTGAGGCAGTATTTATTTCTTAGCTCATGAGATAATAGGTTATTGATTGATCTGGGAGCTAATAGCCAAGGTTATGTCTCACATAAGAAGTGATTGTGTGGATTGAAGTTCATCATTGATCCTGTTTCCACACACTCAGAGGGATCACACATTTAACTGTCACATAAATAAGAACAAAAGACCCTTAAATGACATTTATTGACTTCCAGAGATGTGATTCCTCACTTGCACCCACCACCAGCTACTGTGGTCAGCCCACAGCTTGCCACTGACTCAGGGCCGGCATTTTCAGTTCCGTGGCTCTTCCCTGCCACGAGCAGGGAAATAGGAACGTGCTGGAGTCTTCTGCTCCTGCAGGGGTGGTCTGGATTTCACTGCCTGTTCATCCTGTGGCACTGCCATCTCACCACAGCAACCATGGTGAAACTCAGGAACCACGAGAGGAATGAAACAGCCAAAGAAGCATTTTAAAGGACTGTAAAAGGTTTGGGAGAGTTAAAACCAGAAATGAATGGAGTCAGAAATGCAGCGTGGAATTGAACGCAAATGCTGAACAGCAGGCACATGATTGGAACTGCAGAACTGGGAACAACTTAGAGCTTCCATTCTAATGAAAGCTTCAGGCTGATAAAATCTGGTCTCATTGCAGAATATTTGGTGGAAAACATTTGTTTCAGTTTTATAACCTTGGCTGTTCCAAGTCTTAACATCCAGAACTGAAAACCTTAATAAAACATGTATTTCTGAAATGTGTTTCACAAACATGGAGGTTTCAATGATTTGGTATAGTTCTGCAAGATGATTTGAGTTCCTCTGAATTACAATACTCAGAATGAGAAATAGTCTGGGAAAACAAAAATATAACCAAAACCTAAACCAAAACCAATCAAAAAAAAAAAACACGAAAAAAAAAAAAAAAAAAAAAAACAAAAAAAAAAAAAAAAAAAAAAAAAAAAAAAAAAAAAAAAAAAAAAAACAACAAAACCCCAAACAAAACCAAACCCAAAAGCAAAAACCAAAATTGAAGGAAATTGAATAAATTGAAATATCTGCTTTGTTTAGACAGAACCAAAATCAAAATGACTATTTTATATCAAAACATTTTGAACTGTTCTAATAGCTGACAGAACCATTTCCTCTACTATTCATTCCTCTACCCATTCATATCTGTATAATTAATTACTTTAGTTTGCTCTCTATTAGGAGTCTTCTGGAGATTGCTACTGAAAACCAAATGCAGAAAAGCACCTATCTTTCTCTCGCAGCCTTATGTTAGTGTTACTGAGAAATGCCATTTGTTTTTCCCTGGCCTCTGATTTTCCCAGCCATGAAGGTCCCTTTCACACAGCTCTGGCTGGCCCTGCCCATCCCCACGTTCTGTGCAGACCCACAGCCTTTTTGAGACTGTCTCCTTACTTATTGTTTTCAATCTGCCACAGCAGCTTGGGAATTAAGTTCACCTCCCAGTTTCCCCAAGCCTCTGGCCTTTTCTAAGCTGTCCCTGAACCTCTGTTTTTCAGGTGCTTGCCCAGCTCAGTCAGGATTTCCCAGTTTGCTTCTTCACCTCCGTTTAATTTTCAGGGAAGACACTGCTTATGAGGGTACGTGATGGGAACCTATAAAGCTATTAATTTATTTGACATAAAAGCATTTTGGAACCGTGCTGCTCAGTGGCACATGAACCTTGTTTTTATTAAGCCATGTAATGGGGAAAAAACTAATATCAAATCCAAGGAAAAGCATTAAAAAGCTGTTTTGCCTTAAGGTACAGAAGCTCCTGAAAAGCATGGTATTTTCTCTTCTTTCAACTATTACAGAGAAATAGCATTTTTATTCTCTCATTTATGTCAGTTAGGATAGCTAATGATATATATTATTACAAGACCCAGAGCCAGCCTCATCTCACGTTAGCATTACATTCTCTTCTTTGCATCTAGTACTGCTTTTCCGACTGTTATGTGCCATCCAAACAATTTCAGATACAGTTTCAACTACAGAAAATAATAGGATTCTTGAGGAGGTGTAAATGCATTGGATATTTTAGCAGCCTGTCCTGCTTGGCAATGGCTGAAGGACCTGTTTGAACTTCTAGGGAAGGAGCTGGAGGTGCACATTTGCCTTCTGCCAAGCAGCCTTTAAAGTTCCTGTGCAATGCTAAGAGGATAAACATTGTCTACAAGCATGGGAGAGAGTATGCCTTGCTGTTTAATCATGCACTTTCACCATTGAGTGCCCATTAAGGGACAATGGCTGCTTTTATTTCCCCTGAACTCAATACAAATCCTACAGTAGCTGCAACATCTGTAAGCCCAGCCATGGAATTTTGTTATGTGAAATTGTATTTTTTGGCTCAGGTTTGAGCAGGCCATACTAGTTAATGAAGAATTTCCAAATGGATGTGCATGATTTCAACAAAGCCAATGCTTTGGGGAGAAACAGTCTGCTGTGTGGAAAGAAATTAGATAGATTTTGTCTGAGTAATTAATTGAAATGAAATGCAGTGGGTATTTGTTACTTGCTTGCTATAGCTTGACATCAATTCTCTCTGCAGAACTCTAAAGCTACAATTTTTAACGCTGAGGATCTTCTTAAGAGCCCCCTTTTGGGTTTCTAATAATAAATTAAAAATTCCCTTTTTGCTTTGGGATCTGGATTTAGATGAAGTAACGTCATAAAAGACAAGTGCTCTGAAACAGATGAGCTTAATTTAATTTAAGGTTTAAAAAAACCCTGCACTGAATTTCATGATTGGGTGCAAAGACATGTGTCAGCACAAAGTCACTGGGATCTATTCAGGGATACATGCAAAATGTAGGACTATTTCCACAAGTGCTTACGTTGCTAATAGACCTCTTAAAAATAGTATAATGGAGATTGAGGTTTGTGTCTGAACACACTGTGCTATTTATCACTGGCAGCTGCACCTGGTTTTCACATTAATCTTCTTGGAGAACACGCACCAGAGAGCTGAGGGCTGGGAGCTGAGGCTGACGCTTCTCCCGGGGCTGCAGGACATCCCGTGGGTGCCTGGAGAGCTGGATCCCTGTGCGGCTCAGGGACAGGGGGAGGCATCCTGACTGACACCACAGGCCTGTGCTGCCTGTGGCCTTTAGGGGAGGGGGTTCATCCCTCTTTCTTTCCCAAGGATTGCATCCCATACATGAGAGCAAAGCAATCACAGAGGTGCTGGCAGTGAAACTCCTGGGAAGTGCCATTTCCCCCACCCACCATCTTTGGTTCGTGTGGCTGTGAAAGAAGAATGGTGTTTACATCTGTTAATTTAACTAAATAAAACCCAAAGAATCGTTACCTTAACCTGAAATGACTACTTATTTTATGCTATTGCAACTTCAGCAAGTTTCTGTGCAACCACGGTGACTTTTGACCAGCTCCTCCTGGCTTCATCCCTGGGCTTATTTGGGGTGTACAAACACCAGGAACAAGGTTGGTGAGTGATGTGCCAAACCCCTTCTTAAATCCAGCCTTATCCTCCCAGCTGGAACGAGTGCAGTAGGGTACCTGAATGCTCCAGAAAGGGCCAAGCCTTGTCAGGATAAGGATTCTTTTTAAGAAAAGCAAAGGGAAGTTGCCTAAATACAAAAAGCATCAGAGTCCTCACAGAGCATGAGAACAGCCAGGCTGAGTGATGTGATTCGGTACCAGACAGCTACATCAGCAGGTATTATTGTCATTTCAAGTTCATGTTCTTCTAAATGAAAGGCCCATTTCTGGATGCTTTAAGTTGTTGGGGGGAAAAAAAAAAATCTATGTTTATAGAGGTAAAATGTGCCATGTAGAGGTAAAATATATCAGAGCAAAAGAGCAAAAGATCAGACTATAAAGGAAATACAAAGAGCAAAAGACCAGGCTATAAAGGAAAACAAACCTTTTTTTTTTTTTCAGTAAGCAACATGTTTCTCTAAATAATGCATTAGCTGCTTTTCATTTTTCAAATTAGATGTCTATTATTTTCAACTTGCTATCACTCAGTACAGCTTGGATATTTTTAAACACTTTATAATCATGAACCTAAAAGACATTGGCATGGTAAGAAGCTTAACAGCAATAAAAAGAAAGTGGAAAGGTAGAACAGATGAGAAGCAGCAGCAATGCTTTTTATGATAGTAATCTAATTTTAAAATAGCTTCTCATTTCTATGCAAAAAGGTATTTGTGGAGTTGCTTCCCACACACCTGCAGGGCTGTGGAGCAGGATGAGCTCTGGGTGAAGGACAGGGGAGCCCTCAGCTCCTGCAGCAGCCTGGAGGCCCCTGGGCTTCTTATCTGAAATGTGCTGAGGAGCCATCGCTGATAAAACAGTGCTTTCACAGGGAGAGGAGCAGTGCCTATTCTGCCAAAATTCAGGAGAAAAAGGTTGTTTAGACATAAATTAACAAACACAGAAAGGAGAAGGATGCAAGAGCCTGGGCTGCTGTACCAACCCCGCTATGGCCCCAGCACCTCTCTGGCTTTGCTGCCTCTTGTCAGCTTTTCCTTCCTGTCCCCATCCAGACCATCCTGCTCTGTGTTTGAACACCTGCCACGAGAGAGCCCTGGCCTCAGCTGGAGAGCCCTCACAGCCAAAACAAATCAACGTGCATACTTAGGGTCACTCTGCTTTGTTTTTAAAACAGAGTAATCCTTCATCTGCCATATCAGAACAATTTTCATTGCATTATACCTTTTTATATTTAATGATAACACATAATTTATTTACCTCACATGAACTTGTTATTATTTTCTATCAAAAAATTTGTCAATAATATGATTAAAGAATCCTCTTCTTAGATGAAAACCATAATTTTCTATACCTTTATTGTAACATTTCTGCAGCAATTGCTGCATGAATACATTGCAATGAAGCAGAAAGTAAAAACTGTCAAGTGCATTGGCATAAACCGTAACAGTAAGAATTAAAAAAAAAAAAAAGGGAAAAAAAGACTTTAGTAGTTTGAAATTGGTCTTACAAAACTGGGAAAAATCCTTGGTATATAACTTTAGGAAGGGAGAATGATAATAAAACATATAGCTCATTTTGTTAAGGATTAGGGAATTTTGCAATCTCAGAGACACTCAAGTAACTCTGATGACAAGCAGACAGTAATTTTTTCCTAAGAAAATACCCACAGAGGTGACCTCTCTGTCAGATTGAGGGCAGTTTCCCATACTATAACATGATTCTTTTCTCCAGAAAGACTGAAATCCTCCAGAGCAGTGCTCGTGTTCTGCTGTGCAGAATAGATCATTTTGACCACAGTAACATTTTCATAAATGAAAGCACTCCATTCACAAAGGAATGTTTATGAGTGATGTGCTTCCTTCTACCATTTATTACTAAAGGCTATGCTATAGTAAATTCCTTTCCAACTGCATTTCAAACCTAGCAGGTAAAATATTTTATTACATGATTTACCACTTGTATCAAAATTGAATGTGTGTGTACATTTTTAAATATCATTGATATTGCATGCTCACTGTGACATTGCATTGGCACATAGCTTATTAGGTCTTACACATCTGCTTTTTCTGCCATCTTTCTCTGAAACATCACAAATCCTGAAGTTTGATGCCATCTCTGCTCGCTAACTTGATGGGCAATGGTATTCAGCTGCAAAGCTCCTTCTGAGCCTCCCAGATGTCTGCAATCCTTTGTGCCTGTAGAGCGATGTCAGTGTGATCCATGGGCTTTTGTTGACTTAGTCTGATGAATATTTTTTTTCCTAAGTCACTAGAAAAATCTCCTGCCCCGGGCTCCCTTGCTTCAGGGCAAGGACAGCTGCAGAAGTGCTGCCAGGAGTTACAAAATCTGCCACCTGCAAACCCCTCTGATATCCTGTTTCCCTCAGCTGACCATCCCTCTTTCCATGCACTGGGCTCACTCATAATGGGCACAGAACTCTTGTATGCCCACAGTGTCACCTGGGGCTCATCTGGGCAGCAGAATTCATCAGCAGCCCCTACCAGGCCATCAGTCAGATCAGAGAGCTCCTATGGTGGGAAGAATTGCAGGAGATCTCATTTTCCCACATTTACTTTTCAGTACCTATGAAAGTCCTTCTTTGGAGAACGTTCATGGCAGAAAAAAAAAAAAAACCACCAAAAAAAGCCCCTTATATTAGGTAAAGAAACCAAAACCTGATTTTGGTACTGACTGCAGGAAAATCCAGGAGTAACAATACAAACATTGGATGTGCTCCTGCCCCTGCCAGGCAGAGTTGCTGCAGCTGAGCTGGGCTGGCCGGGTGCTGCTGGATGGTCCAGGTGCTCCTGGATGGTCCAGATTCCCCTGGATGGTCCAGGTGCTCCTGGATGGTCCAGGCTTGGAAGGAACCAGCAGCCTGGTGCCACCCCACTGCAGAGAGGTTTGCCCAGATAATGATCCACTTCCCAGGCTGTGCGAGAGCAAAGCTGGAGTCGCCATCTCCATTCAAGTACTGTGCTTGCTTAAAGGCACAACACAATTAGTCCACTGTCACATGCAATTAGTTACCACCATGTTGGCACATCTTGTAAAGCTTTTTTTTCTTTAGCTTATGTGCAGCTAATTGGACCCTGATTCTGGAGAGCTGCACCACAGGCGTTTCTGCTGCAAGGAGATGGTTCCTTCCGCCTCCACGGGAGCAGGGGAGGGCATTTTCAGCAGAAACTTGGAGGACAGTTGTGACATCTCAAATTAAGGATGGATTACGTGATCAGGACTGAAAAAAATGATCAGGGTCCAATGTCTTTGTTAATGACTTTGAGGCACTTTTTCTCTCTTATCTGCAGTGAGGTCCCACTCTTCCCTTGGCCTCACAGGACCAAAAGAAAAGTGCACAGATTACTTACAGCATTAGACCAGCTTTTTTCCTAGGAATCAATTAATGCACATGCCAAAGGGTTCAGGTGTTCTTTCAGCTATTGCAAATGTTCATCCCATGTGAGCACTCATAAACTTCTCTCAGGATTGCCTGAGCTGCAAAATCCCCATGGCATTGCCTCACGGTGCAATGCATAGGAATAAATTACCTCCAAGACAAGGTAATACAGCCCTTATTTGACCTCAGCATATTAAGATAATGTTGTGATGCTATTACCATAATAACACTATGGTCACGTTGTTATCACCATGTAACAGCAGACAATTACTACCTGTTGTAACCTGCCAGGTTAACCTTCCAGTGCTCATTAAAATAACTGTAAAACACTCATTTCTCTGCTCGGGCTTCACCTGAGCACAGAGCAGGTGCACACAGGCATTTCTCTATATCAGCAGCAGAAATTGTGAATTCAGCTTTGTGTACAAGAGGAAAGAGCAGCAACTGCAAGCTAATGGGAGTGCAGGGCTGCCAGGGGGCCAGGGGGATCAGACACACATCATAAAGCAGTGAATCTATCAGTAAAGCTGGGCTCAGTGATGTGGCCAAAGCAGAGAGAGTTTTAGAAATGAAGGAGAGGGATGACTGCTGGGCTGTGGGAGAGGTCCCTGCAGATGTGCTCACTATGGAGGGGCAGCTGCCAATTCTAACACAAGTGTGGGGTATGACTTAACAAATGCATGGCACTATGAGACATGAAGCACAGTGCTGGAACCCAAATGGGAAGAAAAGAGCCAGCATCTCCCCACAGAGTGGCTTAGATTATCTACAAAACTTTTAGAGCACTCTGGCTTGGATCACAGTAAATCGTTAGCTTTCCAGCTCAATATAAAACTGTGGTATATTATATTTTTTGTTGGTTTTTCTTGGTTTTGTTTTGGGGGGGGTTGGTTGTTTTTTGGTTGGGGGGGGGGGGGTGTTTTTTGGGG